>PVLA01002927.1:48741-239228 GCA_004027455.1 Hydrochoerus hydrochaeris | reverse complement strand
TTTTCTTTTTTGGTAAGTTTTTAATTACGTTTTCAATTTCAATAGCTGATATTGGGTTATTCAAAATTGCTTTATCTTCTTGGTTGAGCTTTGGTAGTTCATATGTTTCTAGAAATCTGTCAATTTCCTCTGTGTTTTCCACTCTATGTGTTTAGAGATTTTCAAAGTAGGTATTCATGATTTTTTGAATTTCCATGGGATCTGTAGTAATTTACCCCTTTTCAGTTCTTATTGTGTGAATTTGGGTTTTTTCTTTCTTTTTTTCAATAAGGTTAGCTAGGGGTTTTTCAATTTTGTTTATTCTCTCAAAAAAAAAACCCCAGCTTTTTGTTTCATTAATTCTTTGCATTTTTTTTTAGTTTTAATTGCATTGATTTCTGCTCTAATATTTACAATTTCCTCTCTTCTATGAGTTTTGGGTTTGGCTTGCTCTTTTTCTAGAAGCTTGAGATGGAGCATTAGGTTGTTTTTTTGTGCTTGTTCTGTTTTCTTGATATGGCAATTTATTGCTATATATTTCCCTCTTAAGACCACTCTCATTACATCCCTCAGATTATAGTATGTTGTTTCCGCATTTTCATTGAATTGTAGGTATTGCTTTATTTCTTCTTTAGTTTCAACTGTAGCCTGCTTGTTACTCAAAAAGTTATTTAATTTCCATGTATTTATCCAGGTTTTGCAATTTCTTTTGCCATTAATTTCCAGTTTCAGTGCACTATGGTCAGATATTATGCATGGGATGATTTCAATACCTTTGCATTTACTTAAGAATGTTTTATTGGATACTATATGGTCTATTTTGGAGAATGTCCCATGCGCTGCTGAGAAGAATGTGTATACTGATGTGGTTGGGTGGAACACTTATAAACATCTTCTAAGTCCAATTGCTCACAGGTGTGATTCTGTTGTGTTATTTCTTTGCTGACTTTTTGTCTAGTTGATCTATCTCTTTGTGACAATGGGCTCTTAAGGTCCCCAGTTATAATTGTGTTCTTGTGTATTTGGTTTTTCATGTCCATTAGTGTCTGTCTTACATAGTTGGGTGCTCCTGTATTTGGTGATATATATTTATAATTGTTAGTTCTTCCTCTTGAATTTTTCCACTAATGAGTATGTAGTGACCTTCTTTATCTCTTTTAATCAGTTTAGGTTTGAAGTTCATGTTGTCTGCAAATAGAATAGCTACCCCTGCTTTTTTCTGGGTTCCTGTTGCATGAAATACATTTTTCTATCCTTTGACTTTTAATCTATGAGTTTCCTTTTGGGTCATATATGTTGCTTGTATACAGCATATTGTGGGATCATGTTTCTTGATCCATTCTGTCAATCTATTTCTTTTTATAGGTGAATGGAGATTATTTACATTTATAGATATCATGATATGTACTGGCTCCTTTGCCATGTTATGTTCTGGTTGTTTGCTTTCTGCTTTTCCCTTTATTTAATTGCTTATCCTACCTGGTGGTTTCTTTCTGTTGTTGTTCTGGGGATTGTGGTCATTTTTATCTCTGTCTAGTATGTCTTTCAGTACTCTTTCTAGAGTTGGTTTGGTGGACATGAATTTCTTCATGTCATGGGAGTATCTTGTTCCTCCATTAAATTTGAATGAAAGTTTTTCTGGTTACATAGGTCTGGGTTGAAAGTTGTTTTCTTTCAGGGCTTGAAATACCTCACTCCAAGCTCTTCTTGACTTGAGGATTTGTGCTGAAAAGTCTGCTGTGATTCGAATGGGCTTTCCTTGGTAGGTGAGTTGTGTCTTTTCTCTAATGGCTTTTAGTATTCTGTTTTTATGCTGCATATCTGAGATCTTAATTATTATGTGTCTGTGTGTGGATTTATGTTGATTATGACTGTTTGGCATTCTATATGCCTCACTTATCTGCATATCAGATTCTTTCCCCATATTTGGGAAATTTTCTGCTATTACTTCTGTGAATACTTTATGTATGTAGTTTGCATTGATTCCTGCATCTTCACTAATGCCCATTAATCTTATATTGTTGCTCTTGGCATCATCATGAAGCTTCTGGATTGTCATTTCATGCTGCTTTGTTTTCTATATTGTTCATTCATGGTTTTCAACCAGTTTCCCATGCTCCTGTACTTTTTTCTCTATTTCTTATTATCTGCATTCAACAATTCCTTTACTAAGGTTGTTATTTCTGTCTTTACATGGGAGATACTTCTAATTTGATTTTCTCTATAGCCTCATGGAGTTGCTTTTTTATTTCATTTGCTATCTTTCAGAGATTCCCAGTGTGTTTCTTTTGGGGTCCTCTATTTTAGTATCTCCTGTACTTGCTCCTGGTGGACTAGATGTTTGAGACTGCATTTTGCTTTTTTGTTTTGCTATTTTCACCCTTCCTGATGTTTTCTGTGTGTAGGAGGGGGTCACCCACACTCTTTTCAGACTCACCAAGTTCTTACAGTTAGTTGGAGTGGCTTTATACTACTGGCCCTATTTACTCACTGTACACTTCTCTTTCAGAGGCATACTTACCACACTGACACAGTTAATCCACTGTAGTCCAAGATCTGCCACCTGGGAGCAAAGTTCCAAGTCTTTTCCATGTGCTGGGATTCTGCTAGAGCAAGTAGTCAGGGCCCAAGGCTGGACTCCAGGTCTTGCTCACTGCTTGGCATTCACTGGGCATGGCCCAGTAGGCCCCTTCCCTGAGTGTGCCTTAGCATGGTCTCTGATGCAGCATGTGGTCTTACCACCCGGGAGCAAGCTCATAGTCCTTTTCCATGCATTGGGATTCAGCCAGAGTGCACGGACAGGGCCCGAGCCTGGGTTCCGGGTCCTGCTTGCTGCTTGGAGTTCACTGGGCATGGCCCGGTTAGGCCCCCATCCCTGTGTGAGCCTTGGGGTGGTCTTGGACACAATGCGTGGTCTTACTGCAAGCTCAAAGTCCCTTTCCCTGTGCTGGGATTCTACCAGAGCATATGGTTAGGGCCCAAGTGACACTGATTTCTTGTCTCTGTTTTTTTATTTTTCTCGCATTCCTGATATTGACAATTGGGACTCTTAGCTGGGTTCCTGATATTGACAATTAGGACTCTTGGCCAAGTTCCCAATAATAATATAAGCAATGACAATAGTGTGAAAGACAAACTGGATATTGACAAACCCTGAGGATTAATAATGTACCACTCTTAACTATAGATAAGAGAATTATTAGTATGAACACAAAAAGAATCCAAATAGTAACCCTCTGTTTATCTATAGTAAATTTCTACTAAATGTCTATCAAACTTTACTTTCACCAACAGTATAACTGTAATCAAAAGTAATAGCATAACATGGACTTGCTATCCAGAGATTCATAAACCTTAATAGTTTTACTAGTGAAGTTAGAGGGGATGGGGAACCAGAGAGTGAAATACGAAAAATTTGAAAAATTAATCAGTAGGATATGAGATGGTGGAGAGAAACATAAGATAGTTGGTCCTAATGGGGGTAAAAAGAAATTAGTAATGTTGTAAAAATAACAAGAAAGAATGGATAAAAAAGAAAGAAAGAAAAGATAGAAAGAAAGAAAATAAAAAAAGAAGAAAGAAAAGCAGGGGAAAAAATAAAGGAAATCAAAAGAAAGGAAGCAAAGAAAAAAAGTTGAAAGAGAAAGAGAAAAAGAAAAGAAACTAAAGAGAAACAAAAAGACCAAAAAAGAAAACCCACCTTCTCAAAAAACAAAACAAAACAGATGAAGGAATGAAAACAATAATTAAAAACAGAGAAATTTTAAAAAGACTAAGTCAAAGAAAAAATTCCTCTGCGACTTTAACTGAGTGGTTTCTTTCCAGTTTCATAGTCCAGCCAGTTATAACTTCCTCCACCTAGCTTTAAGGCCTAAGGGTTTTTGAGGTGCCCTCCCTGTACCTTCTGGCTATTCTGTCCACTCTCCGATTACCATCCATACCAAAGCATGTCCATACTCACACTGGTGGATATGGAAAGTGACCAGCTCTCTGGGCTTGTTGGTTGTGGACCACAGGCAGGTGTTCAAATGTCAGTGCTCACAGCATCTGGGTGCTTCCTACAGAGGACAGAGCCCAGTTCCTTTTTATATTGGAGGTGCCACACTCTGAGTAGGACCCTCTCGTTATTTTTCACCAAGGATCAGAGACAATTTTTGTAAAATTACTCTTCCAGTTAATATTGATAATCTCAGATTATCAAAACATTTTGGTTTAAATTTATATATCAAGCGGGGAATAATTATTATCTTTCTGTGCAAGAAAATGGTATATTATGTGATTATCTCTGTTCTTTTCTATGCCTTTCTGTGAAGAGTTATTATATTGTTTATTGAATATATTCTGGCAAGCTTATTCCTACACATTTTGTACATTTTGTTAGTGATCATTATATCATTTTGTTTTCCAATTATTTCTGGTAGGAGAAAAATATTTTCACTTTTAAATATCTGACAAATACAAGTCACCCTATCAAATTTTTGCTATACTTTTTAGTTTTATTTAGTTGATTCAGCTGAGTCTTCTTTGTATACAAGTGTACACCCATGCATAGTAATCACATTGTAGGTATTATGATATACATACTTAGAAATCATAGTTGTGCTCAAAAGTGAAAAAAATAAAGCTCCTGAGTCTTAGCAAGCAACAAAGAATCATGTAGCTCTGGGTGTAATATGGAGTTGAAACTCTGAGTGTGACATATTCAGATATATAAGACAAGAGGATAATGGAAATGGCCAATGCAACCCTTGATGATTGTGAGCTGCAATTTGTATTCCTGAAGGACTCAGTCAAAGGAAAAGGGATTATTTCACCAGTGAGTTAAGTGGGGAACAGGTGACACATTTTATGAAAGGCAAAGTTAAGAACCATTATTCATCAGTGCTTAGTTGGCATCAGAGTCACCAGTGAAAGTTCCTGTGAATATGGGCAGTTTTCTAGAGTGACTGGTTGGGAAGGTCTCACATGTGTATGGAACTGAAAACATTTGGGAATATTTTTCATCTTCCCCGAAACTTCTCCCCAAACGACTCAAAATAATTTCACAACTCTGAAAATTCTCCCCAAATCGCCTAAGAATTATCAATTACAGTAAAATGCTGAAACTTTAAAATCACTGTGAGAAAGAAGAGAAAAATGAACAAATCTCACACAGGGTTTTTTTTATTCTGCCCCATCCCTCACCCCTGCCCACTGCAGGTCTCTGAGAGAAGCCTAGCAGAACAGGAAATGCTGCAGGGAGAGCAGAAGACAGAGAGGCTAAGCAAGGGCCCCGTGGGGATTTGGAAGGACCACAAGAAATACCTGTCTCACTAAACCCTGGAGTTCAGACAAGGGCCTAGGAGCAAAGGATTCCAAATACATGTGGTTCAAAGGGTCAAATGCTCTGTAATAGATCAATTATGCAATTTAAAGGGTCAGACTTTTCCTGCAAGTTTAGATGCATGATTTAAAGGGGAAGGAATGATCGTAAAGGAGAAGACACAAAGGTCTCCCAAATGCAGAGCTTCTGATGGAGGAAAAAAAAAATTAAACAGGAAGAAACAAGAACTTTCTACGGTCTGAGTTGCACTGGAGAAAAGGAAAGGGACAAATTTAAGATCCTGCAAGTCAGAAGAGAAACATAATTGGAAAACCAATAGTCACTGTCAACAAAACCAGAGAGCAATAGTGACAAATTATAAATTAGTACAGAATAATAAAAAAACCCCATGTGCTTCCTGATTGATTATGCCTTTGTTTTTAATAAAATGACCAAAGCTGAACTTTTCATTTTTCTCTGTCATAGTGCTATTGATATAATGCAGAAGAAGAATTGGTGGCATGATTTTGTTATTGCTACTTCACTTGCATGGTCTACATTGATACCATTGTTATGCTTTCCACCCGTTATAGCAGGTGACTATAAAAATGTAATTAATTAATTAAGGTCAGTAGCTCCCACTCCCCAGATCCTATTCTCACAGTGGAGCCGGACTGCATCTGCCTGTGAACACTGACCTTTCACTGATCCGTCATAGAGATAGTGTCACATGCTAAGGTTTTCAAAAAAAATAAAGCAACACATAGGCATGGATTTTATTTATGAAACAAAATTTTATATGTATATATTCACTGTTTCCTTTGTAAGTGCTTTATATTTAAAGTAATAGTTGGGTTTTAAATACGAAGCATATTTAAAGCTACCTAACTTGCTTTAGTGTTTGTACCAGCTCAGAGAAATTTTGTAAGATGGAATCACTATTAAAACTATTGCAAAAACAAAACAAAACAAAAAAACGCATGCAAAGGCAGAAAAATCAATTCTTGATGGTGTATTTCATTATCACAAAGTATTTCTAGCAAGAGCAGAGATTATTTTTTTAAATTTTAGAAGCATGCTGTCAAACATGTCTGCCACTTGTCAAATATATCTATTTGAACTAAATTAAAAATATACTCAATTATAGGAAATCCATTTCAAGTACTTAGTAACCATTGGAAGCTGATGGGTGGTACCGATGTGGCTGTCTTTCATTGTCACCTTCTCTCAATACCGCATAATGTCTAAGACAGCATTGTTTTAGAAAGTGTCTTTTAATTAATTGAATTGACCTCAGCTTGTTTTAAAATGTCTTCCTAGCCTCCCCAGAAAAAATTAGGTATATTAGGATTTGTATATTTGTGTTTTGTTTATTTTTTAATTATTTACACAGCTCATGAGATTCTTTTTCTTGTTAACACACAGGTACAGCAAAGATAAGAGCTAGGAAGCAAAAAGAGTTTCATTTGGTTGAGAGGGACCTCAAAGATTGGAAATTTGGAGCAAGTATTAAGGATCTGTTTGGTGGTATTTGGGTAAAGTAACATATTCTTCATAAACTTGATATTTAAGTTGATATGTACAGTTTTCTGATAGTGGACTTAAGAAAATAACCATAAGTATTAAATTTAAATTTGCATGAAAGCTTCTGAGTTTTTTAATTTAATTATTTATTTTCTATATAATAAAGAATACAATAGCACTTATACAAACCACATTGCCAAGAACCTGACTAGAGTCAGAGACTAATACCAGGTGTTTTCTTTGTATTTCTTTTAATTTTGTGTCTATGATATTTTGTGTTTATTTTTCCTAAGAAATGAGCAGTTTCTTTAATGAGATGATGTGTTCACACCAGCATTAGTTTTACTATGCTTAAATTATTTAGGAAACTTTAGTAGTAAACACATATACCTGCAAACATTATATGTCATGCAAAATATTTCAACACAGTATCAAATGAAGAACCTTTGTTTCTATGGGTAAGAAACTGAACTATCACACAGATATCATAGCATTAAAAATGCCAATGTCTAGCTAGTTTCCATTTATTTTCTCTTCTCCTACAAAATAATCTTTTAGATGCTGCCTGCACAATCGTTTTACTCAGATATAAATTTTATCAAATAATTTCCCAGACTACATGGTAGGTGATTTTCATACTTCAAAAACAGGACTTTCAAGATTTATAATAGAATCGACCATATTTTCTTGCCTCATTTTCTCAGAAATTTATGTCTTTCCCCCCCCATATTCTAATCACTTGTTTTTTATGTTGTATAAAACAATACTGGTTTCTAGTCACTAAATATTTTTATTTTTGTCAAATTATGAACCATTCCTTGTAGTTTTTTTACATTTCTTTAATATTTTTAAAAATTTAATTTTATTAGAATATATATGTACATATTTTTAAGAGTGCAGAAGCCAGTTATAACTTTTTTCATATTGTTAAAACTAAGATACAGCTGTTTAGAAAATATTGCACAAAATTTAAACATGAATGTTTTAAGGTTGTTTCTTTAAAAGTTTTAAACATGTGTTAATTGTGCATATTCATTGGATTCTTTGTAATATTTCAACACTTGCACACAGAATGCACCAGTCAAACCATGGTATTTCCCTCCTCATATTATTTCTTTATGTTTCAAGTCTTGAACTTCTCTCTTCCAGATCTCCATATGTTATGTATTATTGTGAATTGTAGTCAACCCACTGTACTGTAGAATACAAGAGCTTACTCCTTCTATCTAACCGTGTTTTGGTGCTTGTTTTCCAGCCACCTTTTGTCAGACCTTTTTTCACTTCTCAATATGCACGGCAACTTTGATTTTTAGGTTTCATGTATGAGAGAGGACACAGAATTTATCCCAACAAGTCTGACCTATTCAACTTTATAATATCCTTCAGCTCCATTTCATTCTGGTACAAATGACAAGATTTTGTTCTTCTTCATGCGTGAATCATACTCAGTTGCATACATATGCTACATTTATTTTATCCATTCATCAGTTGATGAGTATCCAAGTGAATGTTATAGCTCAGCTATTATGAATAGGCCCACAATAACCAGGGTCATGTAGATAATTCCTGGTGTGCTGATTTCATTTTCTTTGGATATTGTTACAGTTTAGATTTGAAGTGTTGCTCACAGATCAGCAGTGGGAAATGCTTTCTCCTCTCATAGTCACTGCTGAGAGTTCTGAGAAGTGGGCTCCGAAGAGACATCTTTAGGTCATTTAGTGTGTTCCCTGAACACACACTATGGACCCTGGGTCCCTTCCTTTTTCTCTCTGATATCCTGAAATATTCTGTGGGGGTTTTGTTCTTCATGCGTTCTTGCCATTGATATTTTGCAACAGAGTTAATCAAACAGAGACTAAACCCAGTAAAATTATGAGCCAAAAGTAATTTTTTTCTCTTTATAAATTAATTATTTAATTACATTAAATAATTAATGTGTATTTGTTATAGTGACTGAAAGCTGGTTAAGATACAGCTGGATCATATGGTATGGTCATTTCTTTTCCTTTCTTTTGTTTTTTAGGAGTGTGCAGTCTGATTTTCATGATCACTGCACCAATCTTCATTCCTATTAACAGGGAACTAAATTCTTTTCTTCATATCGTCGCCAACATTTGTTATCTTTTGTCTTTCTGATAACATTCATTCTGACTGGAGTAGGAGGCTATATCTTTATAGTCTTTTTGATTTACATTTCCTGGCAGGCTAATTATATTGAACATTTTTTTTTCAGTTATTTCCTGGCCATTTATATGTCTTCTTTTGAAACAGGTCCATTCAGACCATTTCTCCATGTTTTAGTTGGCTTATTTTTTGTCTTACTTTTTTGTCGTTAAGTTTTTTGAGATACTTTTTATTTTGGATATTAATTCTTTGTCAGATGAATAGTTGGTAAATACTGTCGCTCTGTAGTTTATCTTTTTACCCTGGTGATTATTTGTTTTGCTGATCAGAAGCTGCTTTTCTTTTTTTTTCTTTTTGTTTCAAATTTGAACTGATTTTTATTTTAAAATTTACAAAAAAAGTCATTAAAAAAAGAAAATAAGAGCAACACATTGTATATCATCTTCAAAGCAGTTATTCAGAGTATAAGACATAAACCTAAGTGGTTCCTACAAAAAAGAAACAAAATAACATAAAGCTTTGTTTTCAACTAAGATAAACTAGTAGTATAAATGAAACAAATTAGCATATATATTGAATATTTTCCAATTGCCTATTTTTGTTTTTCTGACTTATACCTTTGACATGACATATGCTGATGTCTTCAAGTGTTTTCTCTGTATTTTATTAGTTTTATAGTTTCAGGCTTTATGCTTAGGATTTTGGCTAATTTTGAGTTAATTTTTGCATAGGGTAAGAGGTAACAGTCAAATTTCAGTCTCCTGCAAATAGATATCCAGTTTTCCCAGCACCATTTACTGAAGAGCCTGTCTTTTTTCCAAGTACATTTTTGGTGCCTTTGTTGAGAATCAGTTGTCTGAAGAAGCATGAGTTTATTGCTGGGGTCTATAATCTGTTCATTGGCATATTTAGGTCAGCGTGCTTATTGGAGTCCCATAACATGTTGAAATCAGATGTTATTGATTTCTTTGTTCATTTTGTTAGTGATTACTTTGGATTCTTCATTGTCTTTTGAGCTTCTACATGAATTTCAGGGTTACTTTTTATAGTTTGGAGGAATTGAACCAAAGAGTGCTCTATCATGGAAGTATTTACTTTTTATTTGAAGACAGGGTCATGCTAAATTGCTCTGTTGGCTTTTAACTTGTGATCGTTGTGCCTCAGTCTCTCAGGTAGGTAGGATTACAGGTTCATGTCACCACACCAAGCTAATACTGTATCATTTGTACGCACCGAATCCATAGATCACTATTTGTTTTTATTTTTGTACCAGGGATTAAGCTCACAACCTAGCACTTGCCAGGCAGGCATTTATGCTTTTGAGCTAAATCCCTGGCCCCTTTGTTTTTTTTGTTTTGGTATGAGGGATCAAACTCACAACCTGGTGCTTACCAGGCAAGTGCTTGAGCTGCTGAGCAAAATCCCTAGCCCAGCTTAAATATTTTAATAATTTTAATTCTAAAAATCCATGAATATGTGAGACCATTGTATACTCTTCAATTTCTTTAATCAGTGTTTTATTATTTTCACTGTAGAAATTATTCATTGTGCTAAAATTATCCCATGTATTATTTTTCATAGTGACTATGGGATTAACTCCATAATTTCCTTCTCAACTTTGGTATTGGTATATTACATTTCATTATTGGTACATAAAAAATCTACTGAGTTTCATATGCTGATTTTGTGTCCTACAACTTTACTGAATTTATTAATCAGTTCAGACAGTCTTGTCATTAGGTTTTTATATACAGAGTCATATTATCTGCAAACAGGGATAATTTGGCATTATTTTTTCCTATTTTTATGACTTTTAGCAGCATTTCAAATTAGATAATAGAGTAAAAGTAATCCTAACCCTGTAAATAATTCAGAAAATCATTTAGTAGAGTTGCTTAACAATTTTATAAAAATTTAGAATTCTATCAATCCCTTTTAAGATTGGAATAAATTGAAAGACATTGTACTAATGGATGAAATGATACTTGTATATGTGATTTAGTTCTCAAATCTATGAATTTAGTGTAATTATAATCAGTAGTATGGTATGAATTTTATGTTTTGAGTGAACGAAAAATTGATTGTAAAATTCATATGGCTCAAAACAAGCAAACAGCCTTGAACTTTGTACACATTAAGATATTTTACAAAACCACAGTAGTAAAAATAGTATATCATTTCCTCTGTACAAATAAATAGAAGTAATAGAACAGGAAGAAAACTAGCAACAGATTATATATACTACATATACTATATACAACATTGAACATGATAAAATAAGTACAGTAAGAATAATTGTGTAGTGTATGTGATGAAAAATTTTGTTGTCTATATGTAAAAAATGAGCTAAGATATCTAACTCATATTATGTGGATAGGTGATTATCAAAGTTTTGGGCAAGTGTAGTAGGCATTGAATGCAGGGTCTTTATACTAAGCTACATTCCCAGGCTTTAAAAAAAGTCTCTGCCACAGCCTCCCAGAATATGGGAATTACTATACTACCACACCTAGAGATAGCAAAATTTTGAAATTAAAAACATAATTATTGTTTTAGAGAAATATTTTGTATACAAAATATATAAATGGGACAGTGTTAACATTTTGATAGTACAAAATATTCAGTAAAACTTTATAGATTAGATTACATAAAGCCAAAGATTTCTAGGAAGAAAACTATACACAATATTAATAAACAGGAAAGAGATCTCTGAATCCAGATTAATACCTAGAATGAGCAAGGAAAAAATCCACACAAAATGTTCAGGGAGATTCATAGAAATAGAAATAATCATTACACACACACACACACACACTCTCACCTTAAATGGCTAAGAAAAGTTTAGTTACATTTACAGTTACATAAATACAGAAGAAAGCTTTGTGATACTACATTTGTCTGCATAAGAATATTTTGAAAAGTGGAAATATTATCAAGTACTTGTGACACATTATCTACTGCTCAGTGACAAAGTACTACAAACTCTAGCAGAAAAGACTTTTTTGTTTATTCTGGGAATGATCATTTCTTTAGAGACTGATCATTAACATATATATATATATATATATATATATATATATATATATATATATATTCTCTTTACCTAACAAAATAACTGCTAATAAACATTTCCTTTTCAGATAGTGCTGAAGAATCCAGTGTGTATGTGCCAGATTCTATCCAAAGCTTCGGAATCGTTAATGATTATTGGAGCCTCTGAAATTTTACCTATATATTTAGAAACTCAGTTTATATTAACACCCGCAACAGCAACTGCACTTACAGGTAGTCTTTCCTTCATGTTATTATCAACTCAAACATTTTGTGATGTCTTCGTGAATGTACATTTATTAAATATTTCCATAAGCAAAAAATAGAAAGAGAAATATACTTAAATACTATTTACTGAAATTTTAAAAACTGTGAACACTCAGCTACTGTTACATCAATATTTTTAAAACAAAGCTTTGTAAGAACAATTCACATCCCTTCCACGCCCATTTCTCTTCCTCCCTTCCCTCTTGTAATCACTCTCCTGAAGCTACACTGAATCATCCTTATGCGTATTTGTCCTCAGGTCTCTGCTTATATTCTTGTCTATATATAATCTATTTCTAAAATTCATTGATCATTTTACACATTCTTTTACTACTTTTTTCTCATCAGAATTTATGTTCTTCGCATACACGTTAATGTACATCCATTTAATGCATTTTAATTGTTCTGTGGGGATTCCCTTTTATGGATATGCTACTGTGTATCTATTATCATATTGACAGATATGCAATTGTCTCTAATAGGCTTAGTGATATTTCCTTATGCACTTTTGTAAAAGCTGTTTTATGTTTTGACATTAAAAGGGAGTGTCAGAGTATATATCCCCGATTTAACTTGTTATTAAGAATTTAGCTTTCCAAAAGAGGTCTCTAGTGCAATTAAATAAGGTTCTAGCAGTAATAAGAAAGTGGTAAACGTAGTAATTATTTTTGGCTAAGGAATATTAAGGATGCATGCTGGAACTTTTAGTCAATCAAGGAATAGTCAAAGAGGACATTAATATGAAAAATTGGTGAATTAAAAATGAAATGAGCCAAAGAACATAAAATATGTGGAGCAGATAGTAAAGACATATCAATGCATGCAGAAACCTTGAATATAAGTTAATTATTGAATACATCTTTCTATAAAAGTCCAAGTATTGTCAAGCCACACATTTTCCAAAAAGCTAAAATATAAGAAAAATGTGGCCAAGATGATTTACTTCCCATGAATGCAGTATTTGTCACTGTGTTTAATCTGATCAACAGAGGCTGTGGAGCAAATACCTATGATTTGTTTCTTATAATCTGTAGCTAAACCTCTAACAAATTGCAAGACACGGGATGAGACCACCAGCAGGAAAAGTCTCAATCATGCTTTCAAGATCCTGGACCCAGCCAGATGAACAAAATTCTTTAGCCATGAGATTTTCCTTTTATTTTCTGTATTGCAAGTTTCCACATAGCCTGAGCCGTTAGTCCACGTCTTATTAGACATATTAGAACATAGAAGCAACTGCATATTCTACATTGACCTACAAGGATGAAACTTTGGGAAGTTCTGTCATTAATAACAATGTCAAACAGTGAGTTAGGCCTGCCAGGGTGCTTTCCAGGGATAATTTGGTTTCATTATTTCACTCAGCTTCAAGGATAAGTGTTGTATCACCTTTTCTAATTGAATTGTGCTGATTATAGAGACAATTGCCCTCAGAACTGATATAAATAATGTGTCATTAATCCCTTTGGGAAGCTCTGCTGAGTAACCAAGAGCAGCTTTATTTTAGAAAGATTTCCATAATCTGCTGAGGTATATGATCTACTTACTGTGTTTCTTTGAACACATAACTTCTTTTATGACCACTGCCTCTATGTTCTTCAAAATATCATTTCCACTGGACAAGTAAAGCTTGTCAAATAGTTCATTGTGTGTTAGGTTCCGCTCATGCCAAAATGAGAATGTTGGTCCCCAGAGGTTTAGTTTCTGTGTTTCAAGGATTTGTTTTGACAAAAGGACATTAATAAGTTTATAGTTGCTTTTCAAAATATAGCTATTTTAGAGAGTCAGTGAGTCCTCTGCCCAAAGAAGATATCCTAGTGGAAGTTTTCTCCCTTTTCTAGAGGGAACAGTCCACAAAATCTCTAGTCATGAAGCCTTGTAATTCATAAGGCTCATGTGACTGTGGTTTACCTGATTAAAGACCGTCTAGAATGCCCTATTAGGTCATCTGCTATCTCTGATGCCCAAAGTGATGCTAGTCTGCTTTTTGTTTGCAGGGAGGAAAAACTTAGCTTTTCCTTTTTTTTTAATCTCATGAACAGATGGGTTTATTTCAGCAGTGTTTGAAACTATTGCCTTAAGCAAAGGTATTACAATAATTATATTGGGAATAGACAATTTCCTACACTGTCATAGATACAAAAGGTACTTTTGTACTTTTGTTCAGCACTGATCCACAAGCAGATTCAGTCCACATTTGCTGTGATCTATCTAGAGTTAATCCAAGCTTCTACTTCAGAGACTTCAACCTCTCAGGTGAAGGAAACTTCACGGAGTCATAGACAAAGCACTGTAATGCAGTCAGAGTAGTCATCGTGATGATATAGGCAGAGTCCCTTCTACACACATTTCCTTAACTACTAGACAGAATCTTCTCCGTGATCACTGAGAAACATGAGGAAAAGTCTGGATTTTATTGGCCTTTATCATTTACCTTTGATGTTCTGAAAATACCAATATGAGAGTCACTGAGTTGTCATCTATTAGTGAAAAGTTTGGGTACTAGTGTGAAGTGGAGCTCACTTTTCATTTGATTCACTCTCCTGTAGCAAATGACTCCCAGGAGTTAAGGTTCCTCTGAGGGGATACTGCAAATATATATTTGTGGCTTGGCAGCAAGACTATCTCCATCTCTTGAAATGGAGATAGAAATTAATTGATACTTATCTTTAAGTGACAATGAAATACAAAAAGAGGTCTTGGTAATGTCCCATATAGCAAATAAAGTGCCAGCAATTGATGTTAAATTTAGTTACATCACAGTATCTCAAACTACGAGAACTATAGGTTCAACAACTAAATTCAATAGGCTATTAATCTACTTAAAATTCCATTCCTTATTACCTTCCTCACTGACCATTAGGTCTGCTAAGTTGAAATACTTCATGTTTTTCTAACCCTGCTAAATTTAGGTTCATATTTAAGGTTGGGAATTTTTTTTTCTGGAATCATACAAAAGGGGATAAAGGAAGACACTTTGGATAGCAATTAACATATTGTACTATCACTTTGGGTGTTGGCAAAAACTTATAAAACAGAATTTTCAGTTATACACTTAGCAATTGGAGTTGCAACATCAGCATATGATAAGAAAAGCACATTTTAATTGGCTAAAGCACCACCCATAGGCCACTTTACTTTCTTTTCAGGGATAACCCAAATTCTACTCAATGTATCACACAGGATTTTATTTGTCTTGTGGGAAACATAGATATCTTACAGCAGTTAGAATGCATGGCAAAAACTCTAAGATCTTTTTATTACCTTAAAATAGATCCCAAGTTGATGTGATAAACTCCAAAATAGACTGACATTTCATTAATGAGTAACTGTGCATTCTACACCCTCATCTTTCAAGCAGATCAACTACAGTTCTGATGATACACCTGATCACTGCATATAGTGGTTGTAAATTTCCCTCTTTTTGCACTCAGTGTGGTTGCATATCTCCATTAACTGTTGCCTGAAATCAAGAGGAATTTTCTGTCTGACCACAATTAATTTTAATAATAGTGGTCACAATAGGTCAGATCTTAGATTGAAGGATAGATTTATAAGGAAGTGTCCTGTCCAGAGGCTTGTCAGTAAAAATGACCGAAACTTCTATGGAATTGTAGCAGATTTCTGAGCCACAGTTACCACAAAATGATGTAAAAAAAAAAAAAGCCAGATACCATCTGCACTCACAGAATTGTGTTATAGGAAAGGAACCTAATCTTCAGAAATCAAAATCTTTTATAACAGAAAGTAATCATGACTGTCTTTGAATTCAGGAGACATTATACTAGATAGCATATGTGTCTTTTCTTAGTCTCACGAGTGATACTGTCTCCATCTCTTGAAATTGTAAAGTAACTGGGAATAAACAACTGCCACTTACAGGTGGTGGCCTTCATGATATTCAACTTTATTCTACCAATGTGCCGTGGGGTGTTGATTTGTTATATAATTCTGGGACTATTTCCTACTGGACTCCTTAGAGTGCTCTCCCTGTAATTTCTTTGGTTGTGATTCATGACTCTGGGCTCAGAGCATCCTTTTTTGGGGTTGGAATGACCCATTGTCTCTTCAGGTTTTGAGGCACTGTTGATAGTAGCTCCTTGAAAGTGATTGTGATTCTGGTTGCACCAGATCTGTTGAAGGGCGTAAAACTCTTGTCCTCTGATTGGACATAGGTATGGATCTGGGTGCTTCGCAGGGAAGGGTGGAGACTGAAATCTCAACTCCTCTCCAGTGGGAATCACCTTTATAGTTATCTTTCCTCTTCAGTCAGACCAAGTAAGGCTGAAATTTATTACAGGGATCTGTGTACAAGCAGTCAACCACAGTCATGGTTTTGCTCTCTGCTGATCCATGAAGGGATTCTACCAGGAGCAAGAGCTCAGCCTTCTATCTGTGGCCACCTTAGGATGGGTCACATCTGGAAGTTAATGCCTTCTCTTTTATTTATACAGACTTCACCATCATTGTCTGAGTGGGACAGGCTTGTGGGTGAAGCTGGGCTTGGTTTCTCCCAGGTGAGCTGGCATGTAGCTCATCTGTGTAGCACCCGCTCAGTATGTGCCAAGCTTGGGCTCAAACCCCAGCACTAGGTAAAAAGGGGGTGGTGGTGAGAGGAAGAAAGACAGGTAGGTGGCAGGGTAGAGAGGAAGAGAGAGGAGAGAGGGAGGGGAAGGCAGTGGGGGAGGAAGAGGGAGATTCTTGCAAAAGAGTAAAATTGTGTAATGACAAGCAAAGAAAATGATATAAAAAGAATTAAAAAGAAAAGAAAAAATTGGGAAGAAGAGAAATGAAGGAAAAACATTCAGTTAAGAAATTAAAAGCAAGATAAAAGTTAGGAAACAATGAGAAATAAAAAACAACAATAAGTAGAATAGATGGAGAGAGAGAAAACTAGTAAAAATTCCTCCTATTGCATGTACTTTGAAAAGCTTTTCTCTGGTTGCAATCTGCCACGTGTGGAGGGTTAGTGGGTTATAACTGAAGTTTATAATTTCTCTCAGCTCTTGACAAACGTTGGGGTGGCATGCAGGCTGTACTCTGCATTTCACAGGTTAAGAGGAGGTTAACAGAGTCAGAAGTATATTCTCACCTAAGGCTTTTAGTGAGCTCATCTAGGAGGTGTGGCTAATGTCCAGCTACAGAAAGACTTTTTTTGAACTGAGTGTGGGTGGAACATGAACTTTCTAGCTCTACATTTGCTTTGGAGGTCTTTAGTTGCACACTTGGTGGGTATGGCCCATGTCAGGGTGCAGCAAATACTTCTTATTGACCAAGTTTTGGCAGAATGGTATATAGTCCCCGGGCTTTCAATGTGTGCATCCTCAGGCCTGGCAAATACCCAGGCCATGGCTGATTCCTAGAATACTCCAGCAGAGCAAGTGATTAAACCAATTACTTCTGCGTAGGAGAGGAGGTTGTGGAACTCTGGAATTCACTAGACTCCATCTGTGCACCTTCAGAAGGGGCTCCTTGGTGTAACCACAGGTGGCTGGGGTTGATTCCCTTCCCCTATGGCAGGGTCTCTGAATCCTGTGCCTTCCCCTCCCCCTCCCTCAGGAGTCCTACTCATGGCTGCACAGATGCGCAAAGGTTTGTGTGAGAAGCGCTTTCCCAAGCTGTGGCCTCCACCTATTCAGCCAATGCAGCAAGATGCCCAAGGGGACCCCAAGATGCAATTGTGCTGGGTGTTCTGATCTCAGGGCAATTTAGTCCTAACAAAGAACTGCTCTCTAGATGACTGTTGGCTCTTGCACTGAGTTTGCTGAGGAGGTGGTGAATTTTTTCTCTAAAGACAGACTGTAGTGCAAACTCCAAGTCATCTATTTATTTAAGCTGTTTTCTCTGCAGGGTGCCATGTGGTAAGTGTCTCTTTGGCCTTACAGTAACAAATTTATTCTGGTGTTAGTAAATCTTTTTCTACTTAGAAGTCCTTTTCACCTAGCCAAGGATCCTGGAAGCCAAAGCTGGGTTATTCATTTGTCCTTCTCTTCCTTTCTTTCTCTTCCCTCACCACCTTTGTCTTCCTTCCTTCCTTCCTTCCTTCCTTCCTTCCTTCCTTCCTTCCTTCCTTCCTCTCCCTCCCTTTCCTTCCTACTCCTAAAATCTACCAGGTTTTACTTTCTCTGCCATAAATTTCAGTGCAGAAGAGAACTACATCCCTTCCTTTGTGTCCATTCTATAGGGGGTGCCGAGGGCTTCTGTTCCACCATGTTGACCTTCCACTTGGTTTTTAATTTTAATATCTAAATTTCCTATGTGTTCCTTTGTATCTGTCCATTTTATTCCTTTCCCTTGTATTTATGTCTTTGTTTTTATGAAACATTTTATCTTTATCATTTATACTTTTGAGCATTCTGAAATTGCTTGTTTTCCGGTCTTTGTCAGACCTTCTGTAGTATAAACTTAACTTGTGTTAATGTTTTGCTGTTTGTGCATTAAATTTTCCTTGCTATATTCCTGTCTGCATCTCCCATTGGTCTGTGTGTGGAGCCGAGGGGTTTGCACCAATGTGTGAGTTTGCTGTGCTTGTTAATCTGATGATTTTCTAACTGTGTTTCTCTTCATCTTTCTTCTTCTCTGTTTTCTCCTCCCTTCTATTCTTTCTTGGTCTTTCTTCTTCCTAATTCTTCATGCTTGAATAAAAACTATGTCTTATAGTGGCTTTCTAGATTCCCACTTTTTGTGAGATTCATATTATTTCACATATATTTACAGACACAATGGCTAGCTTGTCCACAAATCTCTATTTGAGACCTCCTGTCACTTAAATCATGTCTCTTGTAACAAGCCACAAATCCACTGGTGACCAGTTCTCACTGGCAAGGATTAAGTTACTGGTTTATCCTACATATCATTGCTATACAGGAGCAAAATTCCACTTGACTTCCTTAGAGACCACAGACCCCAGTCTTCATCCTCACTCAGGAATCTGTATTTCTCATAAGGTTCAGGTGTGTTGCCAGGTCTGCCATGCCTTTAGCATTTTCCTCTGTCTTTAAATTTACATATATACTGGCTGTATGTTAGAGCAGAGGATATTGGATGAATGTATCCAATGATTAAAGTTTGGTTTTAATGATTAATTTTAACTGTATTTTCCACTTTTCTTTAGGATTTATTTTAATTCCAGCAGGTGCACTTGGCCAACTTCTAGGAGGCATCATTGCTTACTATTTGGAAATGTCTTGTAAAGCCTTGATGAGATTTATAGTAGTTTCATCTGCTGTGTCAATTATACTTCTTGGAATGGTAATGTTTGTACACTGTAATCCAGTGAGGTTTGCTGGAATCAGTGAAAATTATAATGGGTAAATACAATTTTCTATATTGGACTTTGAAATTAGAACTCAACAATAGAAATATCGATCAATAATTATTCAGTAACCTTGATATACTTGTATCATTGTTGTAATTATTAGACATGTAAAAGAAATAGAAAGCATAGTTTTATCCTTCACATGAAGGAAGGAATGCTCTTAAACCTGATGTAGATATATGACTTATTCATTTATAAACTACAGAGAAAAACATATTGAAATGAATCAGAACCTAAAAGTGAAATTTTATATTGGTGCAGGTAGCAAATAACAGAAGGTACTGAATTCTGGACAATGGTTTTACCTTTTGTTTTTGATTGAGTCGGTCTGCCTTCTTACAGTCATCAGAGAATGGATGTGAAGTGCATCTGGAAGTATGCACAGATAAGAACTGCTTTCCCCTCAGTGGCAGCAATTCAAGAACTAGGCAGAGAGTAATAGTAAATATTGGGCAAGAGAACTGGAAGTAGAAACTGAAGAACTGAACAAATAAGACAAGTATTGAGAGTAAGACTCTGCTTCCAACTACAGCGGAGTAGTGTATGGAAAACCAGTGGTCAACAAGTGTTACCAGAGCTGGTGGCTGTCCACAGATGAAAAATTACTTTCATTCCAATCATTATACAAAGATATTTGGAATACAGATTAATATGTATCATAAATTTAAAAGAAAAACTATTGAATTTTTAGGAAAAATGAAGGTGAAAATTCTGAAAATTTAGAATTAATTGAAGAATTCTTAGATATATTGCTGAATATAAACTGTAAATGGGGGAAAGAAAAATAAATTGTACTTCACCAAAATTAAAATTTTTTTATGTTCAAAGGACCCTACTAACAAGGTGAAAATGTTTTATAAAGTGAACAAAATATTTGCAAGCTAAACATTCCATAAGCATCTATAATTGGAAAATTAATCATATATTGGTTTAAAGTCCATAGAAAAAAGAACATGAGATAAGAATTAGATATTCTTTTACCCTAGTGAGAAACAAATGAAAAATATATAATTTTTATGAAACTATTTTGTTTGTACATTACCATGTAAGATATGTGGAAGTAAATTTATCAGTGATAAATTTATCAAAACTTTTATAAAGAAAAATACTTCACTATATACATAAAAATACCCAAACTAAGAGAATGTTTATATATTTGAGGACTAAATATTCTCTGAAAATTATAAATTCCTTGCAGCATTAATAAAAATCTTAACAGAATTTTTCACAGATCTTAAAGAGTTTTATAGTCAAATAGAAAAGATACCAAGAATATACAATATATTCTCTAAAAGAATGCCAAGTTAAAGCACTTCACTACAAGAAAACCAAAATTTATTATGAAACTAAAACAAGATAATATTGTCTCTTTTCATTACTGCACACTGTGATACATTGCTGTTATGTCTATTTAGGGGAATTGGCGCATGCATACAGCATATCTTGATCATTTTTAATCATTCAAGCCTTCCTTCTCTCTCTTAACCCCTCTCTTTGATCTTCCCCATTTCCAATAGTCTAATTCTAGTTTTCTATAATCTGTTCTTTATTTTTTTCTTTTACTTATTTATATTTTGATTTTTCTCATGTAAGAGAAAGTATGTGATATTTAACTTTCTGGGTCTCTCTTACTACACTTAGTGCGCTCTTAACTGCACAGATGGTAAAAGATTTTAAAATAGAGAGCCCAGTCATATATCCAGGAATGCTTGGAAATTTGATATAGAAAAATTACAGAAAGATCATTTTGTGAGGAGTGCTGAGCTTTTTTTTGTAAAAGAGTCCTGAAAATTTTATTTATACCACAGAAAATGAAACTTCCATTCCTACCTCCCATGGTATATAATTCTCCAGTTTGTAGAAGACCTATATGTCAAAAGACAAAACTTTTAATGTTTAGGAAAAAAATAGAAGAAAATACCTTTGACCTTAAAGTCGAATTTCTAAAATCACATATAAAATAATTTATATTTATAAATACAAAATTGATAGATTACAATAAATTTAAATAACAATTTGGTTATCTATCTGTTATGTCCAGAAAAATGTTTACTGGTAAATAGAACAGAAAGGGAAGAGGACAGATACACAGCAATTTCTATTCAAGATCTAAGAAAACTGAGTGTTGAGTATATGAGTATTACTCATGCTCTGCTTTGTGAATGCTTTTAAATATTTCATAATAAGAAAAAGGTTATAATATGTCAATATGACTGATCCTCCCCAGGCATGATGTATAATGACATATTTGGTTTGGAGAAGTAACATGAAAAAGTAAAATGTGTCTTAAATAACATTAAGTAAAATATGTCTTGAAGACAACATACCCAACATGATTGCAATAATGCGAATTACCTACTTGAGAGAAAAAAAATGAATGAAAAAGAACAAGAAATTCTTATAGGACAGTTGGACCCCATTAGCAAGCATAAATCTGTATTTGTATCATCAGGTTTTCAAAGGGAAAAAAGAAGGACACACATGAAAAGTATATTTCACAAAATAATAGCTGAAAACTTGCCATATTTTGTGAGAGATATGGGCCTGTACTTCCAATGAACTCCAAAAATCTCAATTAGACCCTGCACAAAGATGTGTTTTCCAAGACAGATTATAATCAGGCTGCCGAAAATCAAAAAGAAAGAATTCCAAGAGCAACAAGAGAAAATACCAAGTGGCATGTGAAGGAATCGCTATACAAGTTACAGGAAATTTGTTCACAGAAACCTTGCAGACCAGGAGAAAATGCAAAAATGTATTTAGAATGCTTAAAGAAAGAAAGACAAAAGAGAGCTAAGCAGTATACTTAAAATTATCCTTCAGAAACTGAAGAAAAATGAAGTCTCACAGAAGCAAAAGCTGAGGGAATTCATCACACTAGAATGGCTTCACTAAGATTTCCTAAGAGAGTCCTAAAGCTAGAACTAAAAGATGGATAACTTTCATCATGAAAACACAAGAAAGTGTGAAACTCACTGCAGAAAATGAAGTAAATCAAACCTTACATTACAGAAAACCACCACATTACAAAAGTTAACAGTGGGGGTGGGGGAGAAAGGAATAGTGGATATACAAAGCAACCATAGCAAAGTTAACAATGACAGTATTTTGTTAACAATTGGTAATAACATTGAATGCAAATGGATGAAAACAGCCTATTAATGAATGAATGGATTTTTAAACCTCTCAACTATATATCGCCTGCAAGTAATTCAATTTGTTTTTACACAAATGGAATCCAAAATCAAATAGTATAGTTATTTTCATGATAAGTAAAACAAACTTCAAGTAAAAACTATAAAAAGAGAAAATATATTTATTATATAATGGAAAAAAATGAGTTGAAAAAACATATAAAATGCTTGTGAATTACATACATCCAACACTTTGCCACCCAATTACATAAAACAAATATCAAATCAAAGGAAATGATAAAATCCAACACAATAATCCTTGGATATTTCAACATTTTGCATTCAACAATGGACAGATCACCCTGATAGAAAACTGAGAGATAGTAGGATTAAACTGTATTATATTCTAAATGGACCTCACAGGTGTTATGGAACATTTCATCCAAAAGTCATGGAACACCTTATTTTTGTTAGCAAGGAGGCATTCTTCAGGAAGGAGCATACATTAAGTCACAAAACAAGTCTAAACAGATTTAAAATTTTTAAGAATTAAAATTCTACTGTTAGTAGTATGCAAACCAGTGTGACTATTATGGAAATCAGTATGGAGATTTCTCAAGAACTGAAATCAGAAATTCCATATGATCCAAGCTATGCTCCCTTCTTTGGGAGAAGATATCTTCTCCCAAAGAGTTTGAGTCATCATACTGCAGTGATATATGCCTACCAATGTTTGTAGCAGCACACTTTGTAATAGTTAAATCCTGGAAGTGGCTTGTATATCCATCAACAGATGACTGGATAAAGAAAATGTGGTATCTATACCTAGAAATGTGGTATCTATACCTAATGGAATACTACTCAGGTGTGAAAAATGACACCTTTGAGATATTTGTAGGAAAATGGATGCACCTAGAAATCATAATGTTGTATGAAATAAACCAGACACACAAGCTTAAATAGCATATGATTTCTCCCATTTGAAGGAGGCAAAGTACAAACAGAGAAAATGGTAAAAGATGGATTAAAAGGTACAAAGGGACAAATCTTATGCAATAGGAAAAGGGTTCAAGGAAACAAGCATGAAGGGTGAGGACAAGGGGAAGGGGAGACAAGAGGTACCACACATGGGAACCTAGTAAGACCATGAAGGCTCATAGATGAGCGTAAACTGCATGAATTACAAATGTACTAATTTTTAAAAAATGTTCCGAAAAGTGGAGTTTGTAACCACAAAAAAAAAAAAAAATTAAACTCTATAAATCTTTGACCAGAATAGAGTAAAACTAGGAGTCAACAAAAAAGAGATGTGGGCCATGTCCAAGCACAGAAAGCAAGAAACACATTCCTGAAAAATCAATGGACCAGTAAGAATTTAAGAGAGGTGCCCAGACAGTTTACACATGCGGGCCTCCCTTGGGGATCAGCCCCCTGCAGAGACCACTCAGTGGCAGCTGGTAACTCCAGCCAGAGGCACCCAGATGTAGAGCCCTGTCCTCTGCAGATGACTTTTGGGGACCAGGGAACTCCAGCCAGGGCCCCCACCCTTCCTTCCAGAACCTTGGACTACAGTAGATTAACTGAACTGGCTTGAGGGAAGTTTCAGTGGCTGCCTCACCCAATTGGAAGACCTTGGCAGGCTCCAGTCAGTTAGATGAGTATGCCCCTAAAATAGAAGTATACACTGGGTAAATAGGACTACTAGTAAAGCTCCCTCCAACTAACTGTAAGACCTTACTGACTCTGACAAGAGTGGGTGTGACTCCAACCTGCACACAGAAAACATCAGACAGAGTGAGGAGTGTGCCAATAAGGACTCTCCCAATTTGGAGAAAATCAAAAGGGCTTATGAGACACAGAGGCACACAATATTGACACAGTAGGGCCTCAGCTAACACAAACACTGTATACAGGGAGATTTAGTGACCTGGAATAACCAGAAGATAAAGTATTAGCAGGAACTAAAAGTTGACTTACATCAATACTACTATACTTGACAGCAAAGGAAGTATATAGAACTCACCCAACAGGCCCTGTAGAGGGAAGTCAGGTGACTGACCCACCTCTTCATTGTGGAACCCAGCAATTGGACAAATATTAACCTTACATTAGGACCAAAAGATACATACTACCAACAGTGGACACTAGTGGGATTGAAGGGCCAAATATTAACTTGAAAGGGGAAAAATGGCAAAAGAAAAAAGCAAAACAAAATCTCAAACATCTGGTATATCAGGAGCAAGTACAGGAGATATTGAAATTGAGGACTTCAAAAGAAACACACCAGAAAACTCTGAAAAGATAAATAAAACAACAACTCCATGAGGCTATAGAGGAAATCAAATTAGAAGTATTCTCTCATGTAAAGATAGAAATAACAACCTTAATAAAGAAGTTGTTGGGCACAGCTAAAGAAGAAATAGAGAAAAAAGTATAGGAGCATGGGAAACTGATTGAAACTTTGAATGAACAATATAGAAAACATGCAGAATTCATGAAACAAACTCAAAGAGACATCCAAAAAACAAAAAATTCTATTCAAAGCTTGCAAAACCATTTAAATGAAGCTGAGGATAGGATTTCAGACCTCAAGGACAGGATTGCAACTAGTGAACAGGAAAGGATAGAACTTTTAAAAATAACAAAGCAGCATGAAGTGACAATCCAACAGCTTCAAGATGATGCCAGGAGAAAAAATATAAGGTTAATAGGTATCAGTGAAGAGGCAGGAGCCAATGCAAATGACATAACCAAAATATTCACAGATGTAATAGAAGAAAATTTCCCAAACATAGGGAAAAAACTGATATCCAGATAAGTGAGGCATATAGAATGCCAAACAGTCACAAGCAACATAAATCTATACCCAGGTATATAATAATTAAGGTCTTAGAAATACAGCATAAAAACAGAATACTAAAAGCTTTTAGAGAAAAGACACAACTCACTTGCCAGGGAAAGCCCAGACTTTTCAGCAGGCTTTTCAGCACAAACCCTCAAGTCAAGAAGAGCCTGGAGTGAGGTATTTCAAGCCCTGAAAGAAAACAACTTTCAACCCAGACTGATGTACCCAGCAAAACTTTCATTCAAATTTAATGGAGAAACAAAATGCTCCCATGACAAAGAATAATGGAAGAAATTGACATCCACAAAGTCAATGCTAGAAAGAGTATTGAAAGACATACTAGATAGACATAAAAAGGACCACAATCCCCAGAATAACAACAGAAAGAAACCACCAGGTGGGACAAGCAATTAAACAAGGGAAAAAGCAGAAAGCAAACAACCAGAACATAACATGGTAAAGTTGAGCCAGTACATATCAGTGTTATTTATAAATGTAAATGGCCTCAATTCACCTATCAAAAGAAATAGGCTGACAGAATGGGTTAAAAAACATGATCCCACAATATGCTATATACAAGAAAAACATCTGACCCAAAAGGAAACTCATAGATTAAAAGTAAAGAAAAAAAAAAAGCAGGGGTAACTGATCTATTTGCAGACAGCGTGAACTTCAAATCTAAAATGATTAAAACAGATAAAGTCACTACATACTTGTTAGTGGAAAAATCAAAGAGGAAGAAGGAACAATTATAACTATATATGCACCAAATATAGGAGCACCCAACTATATAAGACAGACACTAATGGACATGAAAAACAAAATACACGAGGACATAATTATAACAGGGGACCTTAAGAGCCCATTGTCACAAAGAGATAGATCAACTGGACAAAAAGTCAGCAAGGAAATAATAGAACTGAATCATATCTTTGAGCAATTGTATTTAGTAGATGTTTACAGAATATTCCACCCAACCACATCAGAATACACATTCTTCTCAGCTGCACATAGGACATTCTCCAAAACAGACCATGTATTATCCCATAAAACATTCTTAAGTAAATGCAAAGGTATTGAAATTATCCCATGCATACTATCTGACCATAACACACTGAAATTGGAAATTAATAGCAAAAGAAATTGTAAAGCCTGCATAAATATGTGGAAATTAAAAACAACCTTTTGAACAACCAGTGGGTTATAGATGAAATTAAAGAAGAAATAAAACAATACCTACAATTCAATGAAAATGCAGAAACAACATACTGTAACCTGTGGGATGCAATGAAAGCAGTCCTAAGAGGGAAATATATAGCAATAAATAGTCATATCAAGAAAACAGAATGAACACAAATAAACAACCTAAATGCTTCATCTTAAGCTTCTACAAAAAGGAAAGCAAGTTAAACTCAAAACTCATAGATGAAATTGCAAAGATTGGAGCAGAAATCAATACAATTGAAACTTAAAAAACAATACAAGGATCAATGAATCAAAAAGCTGGTTTTTTGAGAGAATAAACAAAATTGACAAACCTCTAGCTAACTTCATAAAGAAAAAGAAAGAAAAACCCAAATTCATGCAATAAGGACTGAAAAGGGGGAAATTACATGGAAATTGAAAAGATCATGAGCACCTACTTTGAAAATCTCTACTCATGTAGAATGGAAAACAGAGGAAATGGACAGATTTCTAGAAACATATGAACTACCAAAGCTCAAGCAAGAAGATATAGCAATTTTGAATAACCCAATATCAGCTACTGAGATTGAAAATGTAATTAAAAACTTACCAACAAAGAAAAGCCCAGGTCCTGATGGATTCACTGCTGAATTCTACAAGAAATTTAGAGAAGCTTCGATGCCAATATTCTTTAAACTCTTCAAAGCAATCCTCCCAAAGTGATACTTGCCTCCCTCCCTGGAGGCAAGTATCACTTTGATACCAAAACCAGAGAAGGACCCAACCAAAAAGAACTAAAGACCAATCTCACTAATGAACATTGATGAAAAGATTTTCAATAAAATACTGGCAAATAGAATGCAGCAAATCATCAAGAAGATTATGTATTATGACCAAGTGGGATTCATTCCAGGAATGCAAGGATGGTTTAACATATGCAAATCAATAAATGTAATACACCACATCAACAGAGCCAAAAACAAAAACCACATGGTCATCTCAATAGATGCAGAAAAAGCTTTTGACAAAGTCTAACACATGTTCATGATAAAAACCCTTCAGAAACTTGGAATACAGGGCATCTACCTCAACCTTATAAAGGCCATCTATGACAAACCAAAAGCCAACATTATGCTAAATGGACAAAAACTGAAAGCTTTCACTTTAAAATCAGGAAATAAGACAAAGATGTCCACTATCACCACTCCTTTTCAATATGGTTCTGGAAACACTAGCCAGGGGAATCAGACAAGAGAGAGAAATAAAAGGAGTAAAGATAGGAAAGGAAGAAGTTAAATTACCACTATTTGCAGATGACATGATACTCTATATAGAAGACCCAAAAACTCCATTAAAAGACTGCTAGAGGTAATAAGTTCAGTAGTGTAGCAGGATACAAAGTCAATGCTCAAAAATCAATAGCATTCCTGTACACAAACAAAAACTCACTGAGAGAGAAATTATGGAAATATTGCCCTTTACAATAACGTGTTAAAAAAAATGAAATACTTAGGAATCAACCTAACTAAAAATGTAAAAGACCTATATGCTGAAAATTATACTACACTGAAAAAGGAGATTGAAGAGGATACTAGAAAATGGACATTCCTTGCTCTTGGTTAGGAAGAACCAACATTGTGAAAATGGCTATACCCCCAAAACTGTTATACAGATTTAACGCAATCCCAATCAAAATACCATTGACATACCTCACAGATCTAGAGAACACACTACTAAAATTCATTTGGAAACAGAAGAAATCTGGAATAGCAAAGGAAATTCTAGCCAACAAAAGCAAGGCAGGAGGCATCTCAATTCCTGACTTGAAACAGTATTATAAAGCCACAGTGATCAAATCAGCTTGGTACTGGCAAAGAAATAGACCTGAGGATCAATGGAAAAGATTAGAAAATGCAAGCACAACTACAATAACACTCAGCCACCTGATATTTGACAAAGGGGCTAAATATGTCCACTGGAAGCAGGGTAGTCTCTTTAATAAATGGTGTTGGAAAAAATTGGCTCTCTACATGCCGAAGACTGAAACTAGATCCGTGCATATTACCATGCACACAACTAAAGTCTAAATGGATCAAAGATCTGAATATTAGCAGAAACACTAAATCTACTGGAAGACAAGGTAGGTGGGAGTGTTAGAGACATAGTGGAGGCAGAGAGTTCATGAACAAAGCACAAACTGCATGGGAAACACTTCAAAGAATCAACAGCTGGGATCTCAAATTATTGAAAAGTTTCTGCACCTCAAAAGAAATCATCAACAGAGTGAAAAGAAAACCCATAGAATGGGAAAGAATTTTAGCCAGCAACCCCTTAGACAAAGGACTGATATCCAGAACATATAAAGAACTGAAAAACATCAAGGCCCCTAAATTCAAAGATCCTCTCCAAAAATGGGCATCTGAGATGAACACACAGTTCTCAGAGAAAGATATACAAATGGCAAATAAATATCTCAAGAAATGTTCAATTACACTGGTCATTCAAGAAATGCAAATTAAAACATCATTGAGATTTCATATCACTCCAGAAAGAATAGCTGCCATCAAGAAAACAACTGATAACAAATGTTGGCTGTGGGGAAAAAGGAACACTGCTCCACTGTTGGTGGGAGTGCAGACTGGTGCAGACACTATGGAAATCAGTATGGAGATTTATCAGAAGATGAGGATTGGAACTTCCATTCAACCCAGGTATTCCCCTCCTGGGTATTTTCTCAGAAAACCTGAAAATTTCGTAACAGTGATATATGTGCACCACTGTTCATAGCAGTACAATTTATAATAGCTCAATCTTGGAAACAGCCCAAATGCCCATCAACTGCAGAGTGGATGAAAAATATGTATTTTTTTTATACAATGGAATACTACTCAGCTATAAAAAAGGATGATCTTGAGGCCTTCATATTGAAATGGAGGCAATGAGCCAATTCTCATAAATGAAATAAATAAGAATCATATTTATAAATATCACATTGTGTCTCTAGTATAAAAAGTAATAAATGTAGAAGTAATAAAACCCAAAATGTGTAATTGCTATTGTAAAAAAGAGAGGAAAAGAAAGTGCTCTAAAGGATATAACTGCATGTAAGTTTAAGTGGGTAGGATTGATAACCACATTACTAAGTTTTTGTTGGATCATTGAACAGAACTGTTTGAAGTCTCACTGTTTGAATTTCCACTTTGTGTGCTTTAATTTTGTAACTTGAACAACTATTTCTAAGAGGACAATATGTAATTCATTAACTAAAAATGTAATAAGAAATGTATGAGTAATAAAACCCAAAATGTGTATTTGCTATTGCCAAAAAGAGAGTGAAAGAAAGTGCTTTAAAGGATATGACTGCATGTAGGTTTAAGGGTATAGGACTGATAACCAAATATTGCTGTTTGGCTAGTTTTTTGTTGGATCGTTGAACAGAACTGTTTTCAGTCTCACTGTTTGAATGTCCACTTTCTATGCTTTAATTCTATACCTTGAGCAACTGTTTCTAAGATGATAGTGTATAATTTGTCAACAAGTGATTTTTTGGTGTTTGTTTTATCTCTTTTTTTAGAATTTTGTATTATTGATTCCCTTGTTTTCTGTTTTTTTCCTTTTTAAACAAATTTTAAAAAAGGATTTAAAACAAATTACAATTTCTTGAAAACATGGAAACAAGACATACTGAAATCCATATTATACAGTAAAACATTATACAGTACTAAGAAATCTATAGTGATGTATCTGCATAAAAATATTGAAAAATTTCAAAAACACAATCCAACATTACAACTAGGACCTAGAATAACAGGGAAAAGCCAATCTCAATATTATCAGAAATAAATTATAAGCAAAGCACATTTGAATAAAAATAAGGCTTAAGTACTGAAGATTAAAGAAGCAGTATATTACTTTTTTGAAAAGGAAAGCAAAACATCCTTAGCCAGCGAGAGAAGGGAAGCGAGTAAGTGAGAGAAAGAGAGAGACAGGAAGAGAGAGAGAGAAAGAGAGAGAGGAGAGAGAGAATATAAATACAGAGACCAAAAGGAAACATAATAAAGACACTACAAAGATACAAGTAATTATTAGGTACTGTTATAAACAAGTATAAACCAACAAATTGGAAAGTCTAAAAGAAATGAGGAAATCCTTGGACATATATAACCTACTACAATTGGATCACCAAGATATAGAAGATCCAAATAGAACAATGACAAATAATAATATTAAATAAGTTATAAAGCTTTACCTAAAACAAATCCTAGGAATAAATGATTTCACTCTTGACTTTACCAAATATTGAAGAACAACTAACATCAATGCTTCCCAAGCTTTTAAAAACGTAAAAGGGAAATTCATTCCCTAAGGAAACACAACCCATACCAAAAGTAGAAAAGGACACAACAAAAAAGAAAACTTTAGATCAATTTCGTGGATGAACATAAATGAGGAAATCCTCAACAATCTACTCCAACAACACAGAAAAAAGTTGATTCACCATGATTGAGTGGAATTTATTTCAGGGATGCAACAAGAGTTTGGTATATATAAGTTAGTAAACATTGCAGAGTATCAACAGAATGAAGAACAAAAAGTAAACGATCATCTCAACAGATACAGAAATTAAAGAATTGTAGCTCAGCATAAGAAAGATGGAATGTGACAGCCCCACAACCAGGACCATACTGGATGGACAAAAGCTGACAGCATTTCCTCTTAAGAACAGGATCAGGAAAGGATCTTCATCCATAGAATGGGAAGACTTAGTAAGAGCAATAAAAAAGAAATAAAAAAGATCTCAAATAGGAAAAAACTTCAAATTCACCCTTTACAGAAGACATCATTTTATGTATTGTAAAATCAAAAGACCCTTCTCCAGAATGTTAGAACTAACAAATTCAGTTATGTTGTCAAGGCACAAAAACAATATATAAAATACATAGCTTTGTGAACAGCAATAATGAAATCTCTGATAAAGAAATAAACAATCCCATTTACTATAGTAACAATAAAATAAAGTAAAATAAAATAAAATAAAATTCTAGAACTAGATTGAGCCTAGGAAGTAAATGATCTCCACAAGGGACATTACAGTACACTGATGAATACAATCAAAGTAGAGAGCAGAATAACAGTTACCAGAAACTAGGATGAGTTGGGGGATGAGAGGTGAATAGAGAGAGGATTAATGAGTACAAGAGTAAAATTATGTAGGGGGCATAATAAAGTAAGTGTGGTTAAGAACAACTAATTGTATATTTCAAAATAGCTGGCAAAAAGGACTTTAAACATTCCCAAGAAATAATGCATATTTAAGTCAACGAATTACTTTAATCTTAGTACGTATTACATGCATGTATTTAAATATCACACTATACTCCATAAATATGTACAATTATTTTCAATTAAAAATAAAAATTGTAGAGTTAAGAAAACACTGAAAGAAAACTACAAAGCTTGCAAGCTGGGTGTGGTGGTGCACTCTTGTAATCTCAGCATTTGGGAGGCTAAGGCAGGCAGATTGTGGCAAGTTCGAGATCAGCCTGGGCTACATAGTGAGTTCAAGGCTAGCCTGAACTACATTGTGAGAACCTGTCTCAAAAAGGCAAAAAAAGAAAAAAAGAAGAAAGAAGAAAGAAAGAAAGAAAGAAAGAAAGAGAACTACAAATCTTTATATCTCATATGCAAATACACAAAAATACTGAGCAGAATTTTAGTAAATCATGTCTAATAAGATATTATAAAAAGAATCAGTTAAGCAGAATTTATTACATACATGCAAGATTGCAAGATTGGTTTAATATTTGGAAATCAACTGATGTATAACATCATACTAGCAAATTAAAACTTTTAAAATTTAATATTTATTGGATTAATAAATATTAAATTTAGTAAATTCTCCTGAAGAAAGCACAAAAATATCACTTTCATTTTTGACAAACTAAGGAATGTATTGAAGAATTTGACTTCCTCTTGTGATTAAAAAAAAAAACTTTGAAGAAATTAAAGAATTGTAGCTCAGCATAAGAAAGACTGAATGTCACTGTCCCACAACAGGATCATTCTACAGAAATGTCACATTCATTTTTGACAAACTAAGGAATGGAAGGGAAACAGCTCAGTCTGTAAAGGAACAGTTTAAATTCCTACGACTGGGATTATAACTGACATTGTTATAGTCTACATTGTTTTCATTCCCCTGAACTCAAATTTTGAACTCTTAACCTTTGTGTGGTGATTTTAAGTGTGACATTCAGGAAGTAATGAGGCTTAGCTGAGCTCACGAGGAAGGAGCCACATTGTGAAATCTGTGTCCTCTTCACAACAGGCACTGGCTCCTAATCCTCTTTGCTTACGTAAAGATATAATGAGATTGGGAGAATCGGCTTCCAGGAAGAGGGCTTTCCCTGAATGTGAACTTTGCCTGCTGATAACTTAATTACTGGACTTGGGAGTCCCCAGAGCTGTCTAAAGTAAACATCTGTCATTCAAGGACCCAAGCCGTGGTGTTTTGGAACAGCAGGCTGAGTATCCGAAGGGGAAGAAGCACTGAGTGGTCAAAAACAATACGGGCAGGTCTACTTTCGATAATCTATCTTAATACTGTACTAGAGGTTTTATTCATCACAATAGTGACAGAAAAAAATAACGATAAGCATCCAGGTTGAATATGAGGCTTTCTGAATAAAGGCTATTAAGTAAAGCTCTTTGTTTGAAGGCAATGGGATTACATAGGAAAAATTAAAAATCCACTAGACTAATACAATAAGTTTATCAAGATTTCAGTGTACAAAATTAACTAACACACAAGAATCTATGGTATTCTGGGGCTGTGAATGTAGCTCAGCAGTAGAGCACTCGTGTAGCATGTACAAGGCCCCGAGTTCAGTCCACTGACTAGAAAAGAATCTGTTGTATTCTGCATATACCTACAAACAAGCAGAAATGAATTTATAATGTCAAACCATTAACTCCAGCATCAGGGAAAAGTGATGTAGAAGATCAATGTAAAGGAATTTATTTTCATATGCCATGTAAAAACAACTAGAAAAATAGTAATAACAGTAATATGAAGAAAAATACTTAAGCTAAATGAGATAAAATGTGTGAATAACATAGTAATATAATGTATATATAATAAAACAAAATATTAGTGGGAGAAATTAAAGGCCTACATTTGTAAGACTTACATCTCTTGTTTATGGGTTGGAAGACTCAATATTTTTAACATGTAATCCCTTTCTAAGTTGCTATATCTGTTCAATGCAATCATAGCAGCACACCCAAGGGGCTTTCTCTTTAGGTGTTGCTGAAATAATTTTCAGATTGATACTGATATGCAAATGCCGTATAAAAGCCAAAATAATCTCAAAGAATACCGAAAGTGGAGGACTAACACTACTTGCTTTTAAGACTTAAAAAGGAATAGTAGTCAAGAGTGATAAATCAGTAGATCAGAAAGACAGAAGAAATAGTAGTTCAGAAAGTCTAAAGAAATAGACCTGTGTATATATGGAAGATTTATTTTTGAGAAAGTGTATATATAATGCACTGGAGAACACATGGTCATTTTAATAAATGATGCTAGAACAATTAGATATCTATATGCGAACATGCCATATAAAATAATTAATTGAAGATGGACTATTTATGTAAATGTGAAGTATAGCATTCCAAGAACATTTCCAAGAAAATCTTTTTGACTTTGGATTCAGCAGGGATTTCTTATAAATGACACCAAACACATAACACAGTAAGAAGTACAAAGTTAAAATCTTATGGCTTTTGAAAGACTGTTTTAAAGCATGAAAAAGCAAGGCACTTTCTGCAAAAAGTAATATTTGACTATTCTACATTTAACAAAGGACATCTTTTCAGAATATATATCGTGCTCTGAATGTTTAGTAAGAAAATAAACAACCCAACAAAAATGTACCAAAAATTTGAACTGACATTTAATCCAAAAATATGTACAGAGAGAAATATAATTAATATCATTAGTCATCAAGAATATATGTATGAAAAAGCACAGTATGAAACTACTTACTCCTGTTAGAATGCTGCCATGAACAAAAGACCACATAAAGAGTTGGAGAGAAATATGGAGAACAACTAAAGCTCCTATAGGTTGCAGGAGGGAATGGAAAATAACACTACTTTGGAAAAATAACAGTTTCTTATAAAATTCAATGAATAGTCTCCTGAATGTGTACACAAGGATTATCGAATCATGTGACCACTTTAAAAAGAGAAGATAATTTGTGTGAAAGAAGCCAAGGAAATACTATATATTGTATGACTTTGTTTCATAAAATGTTAAGAATTTCAAACTAATTAATAGTGACCAGAAAAAAATAACTGTTATTACCAGAGGGTGAAGGAATTACAAACAGGTATCAAGAATTTTGAGAGAGTGATGAGTATATTTTTTATTAGACTGTGGTGACAATTTCACCAGTCTATCCATATAACAAAATGCTTCACATGGTATACTCTAAAGTGTGCATTTTATTATACATTATTGATATCTCCGTAACTGTTAAAAAGAAGTTATTTCAATAACCATACTTAGGAGTAGCATTCATCATCTCATTAGTATGTTGATTTACATATTAATATTACAGAACAATGGCATTGTAATGCCTCATGTATTTTATTTTTACAGAACAGGTCAGCTGGGAAATCTCACAGCTCCTTGCAATGATCATTGTGGATGCTCGACTTCGCTCTATTTGTCTGTTTGTGGAAGGGACAGCACTGAATATTTTTCTCCATGCTTTGCAGGCTGTACAACTTCAAAAATTATAAACAATAAAAAGGTAATTATGTTTTATTATGCTTCTTCCTCTCTGTTAACATGTTCACTTGGTAGACAGTGTTTATATTTTACTCCTGGCTCTTTGTAAAAGTTTTCTTTCTTGTTTTTAATTTTCAAAACATGGGAAGGAAATGTATTTTATGTTTTCATAATATAAAAGGCTCATGAGAATTAGGAATAGAAGAGACACTCCTACATTAAAATGTAACTCTATATTCTACATTTTCCCAATTTTATGCTTTTAAAGTAGTGAGTCTCATCTACCTCTGATCATAGCAAAGCTGAAAGAAAAAAATCCGAGAGAACATACTGTGTTCCACTTTCATTGTTTGTCTTAGTATCTGTGCTTCTTGTCAGTAGCAACCAGTCCCTTAAAACCTTGAACATCATCCTTCTGAGTCTGAGGGGTTGACTAGTGCTATTGTTGTGGTCACATTTCACTCTTCTCTTCTGTTGAAGAATTCAGAATGTTACTCTAGGTTGTTGCTGTTTTTCTGTTTCTACTGCACATCAATTCAGGTATAGAAACCAGTCTTTTTATTGAGTATTGGAAATTACCATGTATATAAGACTGTTATAAAGCATCATATGTTCCAGAAAAGTAAGACTTAGAGAAAATTTATGGAGCAGAACCAGGGGCTTTTGTTAGATTCCGCTTTCAACCTATAAAGCAGAACCAGGGGCTTCTGTTAGATTCTGTTTTCAACCTGTAACCCTCAGAGGGTTCATCTCATCCAATACAGCAAGCATTACATGAAACAGTCCTTTAAGACATTATTCAGTTGACACATTGTTACAATATTTTACTCTATTTACTCACCTGCATTTTATTACTTTACTCATATGCTTTATTCAAACATTTTAAGTGTTGTATTATTTCTTTGTACAGTAAACATTCACTTATGTATCTACTTTCCTTCTATTTTCATGCTTTCATGTGGTGTGTCAGTTTTCTGTCACTGTAACAAATTTCCCGAGAAAAATAACTTTAAAAGAGGAAAGTCGTATCTTGACTTCAGTTTGAGGGGTTTCAGTCCATTATTGCTTTGTTCTGGTTTCTTGCTCCATAGTTAGGTATAGTCCACAGACAGGAGAAGACATGGAGAAGCAAAACCACTCCATAGCAGTGAGGATATGGAGAGGAGAGAGACAGGGAGAAAGAGCTGGGGACAAAACATACCCTTTGGAAGGCACATCCCAAGGAACTTTCTTCCTCTACTTAGTCCCTGTACCCTAAAATGTCAATCACCTCTCAGAAGCCCCTTTAGTTATAAATCCTTTAATGAATGAATCCATTAATAGATGAGAGCCTTTCTGATCTAATCTTCTTCCAAAGGCCTCATCTCTAACCATTGCTTCATTGGGGACTAACATTTAGACACATGGACCTTCGGAGGCTCCAACTGTAATATATGCAATTATTTTGACTGAAGAATTTTATTTTTTCTCCACTTATGAAAACCCTTCACTAGGCCAGGGGTTTAGCTCAGAGGCCTAGGTGCCTGCCAGGAAAGTACAAGGTCATGAGTTCAATTCCCGGTACAAAAAAAAAAAAATTTCCATCAAGCATTTAGAAGTTTGAGGTTTACCATTAAGTTGTTTATATATGCTTCCTCTGTTTCCCTGATATGGGTATTTATTGCTATAAATTTCCTTGTTAATACTGCTTTCATTGTATCCCATAAGTTCTGGTGTGTTGTATTGTCATTATCATCCAACTGTAGGATCTGTCTAATTTCTTCTTTAATTTCGTCTGTGACCCACTGGTTGTTCAGTAGGGTGTTATTTAGTTTCCATGTTTTTATGAAGTTCTTGTGGCTTTTTTTGCCACAGAGTTCCAATTTCATTGCACTGTGGTCTGATAGTATTCATGGAATAATTTCAGTTACTTTGCATTTACTTAAGCATGTTGTATGAGCCAGTATGTGGTCTATTTTGGAAAACATCTTGTGTGCAGCTCAAAACTGTGTATTCTTATATCATGGAGTGGAACACTCTATAGAAGTGTGGTTCAGTTCTAATATTTGCTCAGAAGTTTGGTTCAGTTCTAATATTTCATTACTGATTTTTTGTCTAGTTGATCTGTCTTTTTGTAACAGTGGGGTATTGAGATCTCCCAATACAGTGTATTAGGGTTTATTTGATGTTTCATGTTTGTTAGCATTTGTTTTATATGGTTGGGTACACTGGTATCTGTTGCATATATATTAGTGGCTGTTATCTCTTCCTCTTGGACTGTCTCCTTTACAAGGGGGTACTGACTTTATCTCTCTTAATCAGTCTTGGCTTGAAATTCACTTTGTCTGCAAATAGAATAACTACCCCTGCTTTTTTTCCTGGGTTCTTCTCATATGGAGTATTGTTTTCCATCATTTGACTTTCAGTGTATGAGTTTATTTTTGAATTAAATGTATATCTTGTATGTAGCATATCGTTGGATCTTGTTTCTTGATCTATTCTGCCAGTGTGTGTCTTTTGATTGGTGAATTGAGACCATTAACATTCATAGTCATAACTGATAGGTATTGACTTATCCTTGTTATTTTCCTGTTGTTTGTTCCCCCCTTTGTTCTCTCTCCATCTAATTGTTTGCCTTGCCTGGTGGGGGGTTCATGGAGCTATAGTCCTTATTATGTCTTTAGAGACTGTCCTTCAGAACAGTTTTGGTGCTGGTTCGGTGGTCATAAATTTCCTCAGATGTTCTTTTTCATGAAGATATCTTATTTCTGTATCAATTTTGAAAGAGTTTTGCAGGGTACATTGGTCTGGATTGAAAGTTGTTTTCCTTTAGAACTTGGAATACTTCACTCCAAGGTCCTCTTGACTTGACAGTTTGTACTAAGAAGTCAGCTGTGATTCTTATGGACTTTTCTTTATAGGTGACTTGTTTCTTTCCCCAACAGTTTTTAAGATTCTATTCTTGTGTTGAATTTCTGGAATCTTTACTATGATATGCCTACCTCTAGTTTTTATTTTATTTTGTTTTTGCTTTTGTTTTGATCATGGCTAATTGGAGATTTATATGGCTCACTTATCTGGATGTCAAATTTTCTCTACCGGGGAAGTTTTCTGCCATGACATCTGTGGACAGTGTTTTTTTTTTTTTTTATATATCATATGTGCTACCTCTTCCTTTTTCATTGACTCAGATCAATCTTAAATTATTCTTCTTTGCTTCATCTAGAAGTTGCTGGATTGATTTCTTATTGTACCTTGCTATTTTTAAGAAATCTTTCTTTTTCATGATTGCAAACTGCAAGCTTGTCTTCAGTGTCTGAGGTCCTGTCCTCACATTGACCTAATCTGCTTCAAATACTTTCAATGGAATTTTTATTCTCCTGAATATCTGCTTGAATCTGCTTTATGGATTCCATTTCTTTTGTATGCTGATCTTCCATGATTTACTTAAGCTCATTTTTTTTTTTTTTGTATCTTCTCTAGCATCACTAAGCATGGTCTTTATTTTGGACACCATCTCTGTAGTTATATGAAAGATTATTTCTGATTTCATTTTTTCCAGAGTCTGATTCAATTGCTTTGTTATTACTACTTCAGAGAGGCCTGGTGGGGGCTTCTGGATTGTCCCACCTCATTACGCCCTGCATTTGTCTTTGGTGAACTGTAGGTCTGAGGTTGCATTTCATTTAAGTGTCTTCACAGTTTCTTTGCTTCATTTTTTTAGTTTAATTCATGGGGTGATGCCTATAAATTGCCTTTGGTGGTGCATTATTACTACTATTTAGGATCCTTGGGTGATGGTTATTTCTCTGAAGTATCTTCCAGGTATAGTTGGGTTTTGGATTGTGAGTCTGTTGGAAGATATTACCTCTTCAATTTGTTGGAGATGAAAAGTTGTTGCTTGTTTGGAACATGCCCTGACTCTTTTGCATTTTGCCTCAGTATTTTCTGTGACCCTTAGTCAATCTCAGTCATGGAATACCAGGACCAACAGCTATCTAGAACAGATATGTCAATTTTAGCTATAGTGGTACCAATAGTATCAAACACATACTAGAAGATGGCAAACTGAGCTAACCAACCACTAATTTGTCACTTTTAACTGTATGAACTAGACTCGTGGATATATAACAAAATATAAAGCAAACCAGAATTATACACACTATACAAGTCCTTAATATGTGAAGTTTTCTCTTGGGGGTTAAAATTTAAAATGGATTAAGGAGAAAATAGAGAAGTGGAAGAAGAGGTAGAGAGGACAAAGGGAGATCATGCCAACTTTGGAAAACTGATACAGACGACTGAAGGAAAGAGAGATGGAAGAGATAAAAGGAAGAACAGGACAGAACCACAACCACAGGCTAGGAATCATGTTCACATTCATATGAAAACACAGATTAAACAATGAAGAAGAAAGAGAAAAATAAAAGAAAAAGTCCACTTCTAGAGTAATTTCTGGTTTCACTAGTAGGCAACCTGTGGTGACAGAGTCCCAATTCATGCAGCACAAGGTAGGGGATAATTTCAGTAGTCCTGCCCTGAGACCAGACTCATTGGACCCACCACTGTCTGAGTAATTTCCACATGCCTGAGCCCAGCTGGGAACCACTAGATGGAGCTGGCAGTAGTTCTGGGTTCTGAACTCAGTTTGGCCATCTCCAAGATGGCTCCTGGCCAAATGCTCTCTCCTGCAGGAGGACTAAGTCCTCTGCACTCACCACCAGCCAGTGCAGTCCTTCACTGCTGCATCTCTCTGAAGAGGTCTCCAGGCTCACCAGCTGTCACCTTCACTATGTGCTTGCAGATTTGAACTGCTCCTCTCACACCGTGAGTGCCATCTCAAGAAGAAGGCGCCATGAGCTACCTCCTCCTTCACTGAAGTTTTTCTCTTCACTCTCTCTGTAGGCTTCACTTCATGCTTCAGATTCTTCCTGGGTCCAGTGGACCCACTTTCCCTTTTGTTGTCTTCCTCATGATGTTATGTTCCAGTGTCTGGATGGTGACTCCGAGAGAGGTTGTTTTCTCTGCTGCTTACTGCTCCCCCATCTTGATCTCTCTCCTCATCAAGAATTTAAAGTATATCAATGCATTGTCTTCTTTCTGGGAATTCTCTTAGAATTTTTCTCTTTGTTTTTGGTTTCCAGTAGTTTTCTGTGTTGAGTCTACATTTATTTTTTTCAATTTATATCACTTTTGTTTCACAGAACATCTGGAGTCTGTGGTTTATTATCTTACCAGTTGAAATTCTCAGCCATTCAGCTCTCTCTCTAATGCTCATGTTCTTTTTGGGACCATTTGTTAGTTTACTATTCCTAAATAATGAATTACTGCAGCCTTCATGGGTTTAAATACTCTCAGTTATTATCTCAAAGTTCAGACATACTGAAGCTGTGGGGTAGAATTCACATCTGTATGCATTCATTCACTTTATTGTGCAAATACAGTTCCTTTGGGTTGAAAAACGTGAAGTCTGTGTTTCCTTACTAGCTGTCTGCTGGTTTTAACTTTCATAGGCCACTCACATTCATTCACAGATTACCTCCTGGCTCTTCAAGGTTAGCAACAGAGAATCTTACTTGTGTGGCATGCTTGTTTAACTCATCTGAGCCATATGATTTACCTTAATGTCTCGACTAAATTTCACCAATGCACAGTCCTATAGATTATGTAACTATGTACAATACAGGAAATCTCAGGTGGTCTCTTAATTCCTTCTAACGTTGGTTACAAATAGAACTTTCTAAACTACCTCATACTCTTTTAACGTTTTCTGTATTTTTCATTTCTCTTTATCTGTTTAAATTTTTTAAATGCCAATAATTTTCACTGATCTGTTTACCAGTTATGAATTCTGTATGCTCCAGTATTTTTTTTTAAGACAATGTTTCACTAAGTAGTTCAGTTTGCCTTTCAACTCACTAAGTCACCGGGGCTGACCTCAAACTTGTGGCAATCCTTTCTCTGCTTCCTAAGTCCTGTAGGCTTTGCCATCTTGCCCAGCTTTTTCTGAAATTTAAATTCATTTTTTATTTTCTGATTCTAGCATTTAAATTTTTGTAGAATACAAATCTCTCACGAAATTCTAGATTATTTAAGCTGTTTTAATCATTATTGCTTATATTTTTCTAAAACATAATCTTAGTTATTTTTTTTTTTGCTACTAACTTTGCTAACCATATCACCTAAAACTCTGGGTATCCTAATGGTTTATGTCTTAAATTTAAGCCAAGAAATTATGAGATATTTATTAGATAATTATTAGAGAGTAGATTCTAATTTTCTTTGATGATTGATTCTGTGGTATCTTATTTCTCTTCTGTGTTTCCAATGTATTAGTGTCTTTGTACTTAATGAGTCCTCTGGTACCAGAATATAGAATGGTTTTGCTTTTTACACAATTTCTGTTCATTTATCTTTTTCTGTAGTTTTTAAACTAATAACATTTAATGCAATAGTTGATGTGCTTTGATTCACATATATCTTTTTATTATTGGAATTGAATATATTTTCATTTCAATGTCATTTTGATTATATATATTTAATTTTCTAATTGGTGTTCTGATTATTTGAGAATTTTAGGACTAATCATATTATCGTTTCATTTCTATCTAATAATTATCACCAAAGGCTCAGGAATTTCAGGTCATTTCTCATCTCTTTATGGTCCTAATTTTACGTATTGCCTTATTTAATCTCATCTTCTACCTACCCTTAACTAACATCATGAAGTTTTCTACCCTGTCCTCTGAAAATAAAAAATATGTACTAGCAAAATTGCCACGTTTTTCTAAAACTCGTGTTTACCTTTTCACTCTGAATGCTCATTCCTTTTTTATCTCTACATGGTAGATTTTTTTCAGCCATTTGTCTCACACTATTGAGCCACAATAGAGATGAACATCCTCCTCATACCCTTTGATATTTTTGGCAACTACCTGTTGATAAACTTTGACATTCATTATGTGGGCCTCTGTAATATTCTAACTCTGTAATTTCTGAACTGCTTCTTTCCCAGTGGTCTCATCTGCCCTCTCCCTCATCCAACATCCTTCCCTGGGCAGACCCTAGGTCTTCTTTTGTTAGTATCTTTATCCCTTCAATAATTTCAGTTTCAATTATTCACAACTTGCTTTCTTTTGTTTCACTCTTCCTAGTTTATGAACTCAATGCTTCAACAGTGTGAGAGCCTAATCTCTTGTGATCCCACCATATGATCTCTCAACCTTCTGCTCTTAGCTTAGGTTCCATGGCCTGAAATCAACCACTGAGCTAGGTATCTCTCGTCTGTCCTGCCATCTTTCTCTACCTCCTCATTGTCCAGGGGTTTGAATTACAGGATGAGAGTTCTGATGCCCTCTGGCTTCTGACAGGGTTGAGATAAGAGGAGTAGCAGGAGATCAGAAAGATAGCAAAAGTGAGATAGTATTGTTATTTTTTGGTTTCTTCCTCCGGCTGTGTGCTGACTGCCTGCCTGGACTGAGCAGAAGGCTCTTACCAAGTGGCTTTCTTCTTTTTGGATACAATCTCGTCTCTATGCCTCATCAGCAAATCCTTTCAAATCTGCTTTCTAAATGAATGCTGCTTCTGGCAATTTTTTAATTTGCTTTTGTAACGTCTGGTTCCTGGCACCACCGTGTTACACTACACCTTCTTTTAATACTGTACGAACTATGTCTTTGTCTGTTTTTATCCTTGCCTTTGTAGTCCAGTAGCCTCGCAACAGTCAGGTGACATTTTGAAATATTTCATTTACAGTCATAACCCCTTGATGGCTTTTCATCGCTAAGAAAAAAGGCCAAAGTTCCTAAACTTCTCTTTCAGTTACTTACCAATTTCTGTTTAACCCCACCACCCGTACGTACCTCATTGCTGTGTGCACACGTCTCCAGCCCATATTGTTCTTTTTGCTCTTCTTTGAACTTGGCAAGCAGTTTTGTTTTTCATTTACTTTCCTTTTTTTTTTCAGAACTAACTAGCTCACTCTCTTACTTTATTCACGTCTCTTTAAATACCACTTTGTCATCATGCCACTATGCCCAATATCTCCTGTACTCTATTTTTTTCTCCATAGGAATCATATACTGCTCTGCAAGTGATTTCTTTATTTTTCATTGCCCTGCTCTCTGAATATAAAGGTTTATACGTGGCATCCTGATTTCTATGGTATTGAGAAAGCATATTGTTTCAACAGCTAGAAAGATGTTTGGACGATGGGATATATCTCAGCCGCATAAGTCATTGCCTGGTGAGCGGAAGTTGTGAGTTTGAGCCCTGATACAAAAAAAAAAAAAAAAGGAAAAGAAAGATGTCTGAAACACAGGCACTCACAAATTTAGTGGGATGGATGAATTTTAATTTCGATGTTTACATATGTCTGTCATGTAACATATCCAGTAAAAGCTTAGCTACTTCTCCAGACATACTGATGTGATTTTTATACTGTGATTTTCTGCATGACTCAGATTTAAGCCATCTTTGCTGTCTTGTATTCCTTCACTAGTAATTTATTTTTATAGTTTTAAATTTATTGTTGTTTTTCTTATTTTGTAATTTAGGATATATTCAGTGGATTAATAAGTTTGGATCTATCTACAAACTCTGCTTAGATTTTTAAAAAAATTACTAATTTATTTTCCTTAAATAATCAACCCCAAAGTAGAAAATCTTTAAATTTTCATAGGTTACCTTTTCAGGCTCACAGTATCACTTTTTTCATTGACTCTATATATGCCCACTCTTTTGTGCCTCTTTCTTCGTTTGAAGCAATGATTTGTTTACAAATGTGTTGTTAAGTAAATCAGTATCCAGGCTGGATTCATTATTATATATTAATATTTTTCTATACTAATATTATTATAATGGCATTGAAATTTTTCTTTGCTTTTAAAACACTCTAAAATATTTTATATGGCCCTAACAATACATTGGGCCTCAGGCATTGCATCTTCTGTGTATAACATTCTTGTCATCATTTTGAACAAAAGCAAGCGTTGTCCTTTCTACCTGGTTCCAGAATCTTTCACAGTAGGGTCACCGTCTGTATTTCAAATGCCAGCTGAAATTTCATTTTATTCATTACTTCTAATTTCTCTCAAGTTTTATAGCTATCCAAATATTATGAAATTGAACAAATACTTTGAAGAAATTTTCTTAAATTAACAGGGTTTTTCATAACAATAGTTAGTATACAGATACACTAATCTTTATCAAGTAAAATAACCTGAATTTATCGTTAATATTTTAATTCTAAATAATGAGTGGTGATTATAACAAGAAGACATGTATTAAAGCTACTGATTTAAGTTTTATTTTATAATAAGAGTTTTGTTTCATGAATCTATTTCTGCAACATTTTCTATCTTCAATATTCACAGATGTACTATAGTTGTTCCTGCATTAAAGAAGGATTAATGACGGCTGATGCTGATGGTGACGTTATTGACGCTGTACTTGGGAAATGTAACATGTACTGTCACACATTACCTTTGTTTTTTGCTTTTACTTTTTCTTCACTTATCTTTTCTGGTTTTTCTGGTGTACCACTCAATCTGATTATTTTACGGTATGTATATAGTGTCCATAATTGTTATTCATTTAACACTTAAGAAACTTAAAACTATTTTACATTATTACAGTAAATGGTTTTCTCTGTGCTTCATGGTAGCAAATACAGAGGACAAGATTGTATAAGCTACACATATACACAAATAATTTCAATTTAAATGTGCCAAAATGTATATTAACCGAGAAATGAAAACAGAGTAAGGTCTATAGTTTTGTAACAGTTATTTTCTTATGTCATTTTTCTGGTTTTGATATTTATATTTTCACCATTGGGGGAAGCTTGATGGAAATAACAACTTTGTAGTACTTTTAAACTTCTTATAAGACTGAAGCCTGTAATACTTTCTGTCTGTCTGTCTGTCTGTCTGTCTGTCTGTCTCTCTGTCTCTCTTTGGTACCAGGAATCAAACTCAGGACCTTGTACTTGCCAGGCAACCACTGTGCCACTGAACTATATCCCCAGTGACACTGTAATACTTTCTAAATAAAAAACAAAACACATACAGAGACACACACACACACACACACACACGTATTTTTAGATAAGAAGATATACATTCTCCTTAAGTTAATTTGTTAATTTTAATGTCCTAATGAGAATAGCAAAAAATGTATTAAAGAAAACAACTTGAATCAAGTTCTTATGGGAAAAACAAAACAAGAGTAATGGGATCTGAAACAATGAGACAGAATAAATAGAGGTGTAGTTAGACTTATAAGCTAAAGTATACCACAAAATCTTAATTATTAAAAATTGTATAATTTATGAACATATTGACAGTAAATCTAGCAATCTCACTCTTTACATTCTGCATGTTAAAAATTTTGCATTTATTTTAAGCTTTTAAGTAGTGAATATAATCATCCAAGATTCAACAGGAAAGTGGGACAAAATTCCAGTTAGGACAATCCAAGGAAAGTAGAAAGAAATGCTTATTTAAATTGTATACCTGGTGTAGTGAATGACAAGTACATTATCACCTCAGGCCGAGAAGCAAGGAATGGGAAGGAAGGAGATGTGCAGGGTGGGTGGAGACCTTAATCTGTCTCACAGTGCCTCACTGTAGAACCCAGTTAAAGCCAGGAAACAAGGCAGCCCGTGAATATGTTCCCTGTGGCGCGCAAGTGGAAACAGGTGGAAAGGGGAGCTCCGAAGGGCAAAAAGGAACAGAAAACAATGCTGTGTATGACATAATAAAGAAAAGTAGTTCAGCCATGAAAAAAAAAAGAAAGTTAGGCGGAAAATTTAAGCCATGAAGCTTTCTTCCTGAAGAGTAACGAGCTGTGGAAATGATTGGCAACAGGAAGAAGATGGGGAAATGAGTTACAGCCCTTTCGCAGGTCCGCTGCCTAGAGATTCTTTTTGTAACTCAGGCACAAGAAAAAGCCTTGAACCCAGGATACATTATCCATAGCTAAAAATAATACTACTATTTGCTTCCAGGATTGTACCTAACAAACTCCATTCCGTGGCCCTCGGTCTAACCTATACGTTTATGAGACTATTTGGTAAGAAATTTTAGCTTTTTCGTTATGTAAAATCGTTCTTGTTTTGACAAATATATGCTTACAAGTATATTTCAAATTACAAATTAATAACACATGTGAAATGTCATAAAGCAAATGAATGGAAGAACTGCTTTGAAAAATTTAAGAGGCAATTAAAGTAAAGACAAGATACTTAAAGTAATGCCTAGCCTGTTACGCAAATTATGTATCAACTATATTGGACTAGATGGGACAATGAATTTGATCTGAAGTATATTGGTCATCTAGTACAAGTGAATTGGAGAGTTAGTTAAAAAAAAAAAAACCTGTGTAATCACAGTATCTTTGTGTTTCTTACCTGTGTGGGAAGACTTTAAACTTGGTGGATGCTTTCAAATATTTTCATCACCAAAGATTTATAGATTTATTTGTTAGTAAGAGCAACTTGGGATTTATGGGGATAGTGTACATTTATCTTCAGGTTTTCTTAAATAGCAAAATCTGTATTTCAAATACATATTATGGCTTTATTAGAATCCTCTGATTCAAGAAATTGATAAAAATATAGTGGGATAAATAAGGTTGGACTGATAACTGAAAGGCATATAGAAAAAACTCTGGCTCTGATGTGGACAGAGTAATCATTTTGTAGCTGTATCAATATATGCAATTAAAATTAGCTTTTTTGCATGAGATAGAGTCTTGATATGTAGTTGAGGCTGGCTTTGAACTTACAGTAATCCTCTTACTTCAGTCTCCCAAGTACCGAGATTATAAGCATACACCATCATGCTTGGCAAAATTAGCTTTTTTTAACTAGGAAAAATTAGAACCTTTTTTTTCAGTGTTGGGACAGAATAAAGTAAGATAACTATATGGGTATAAGCTCTCTCTAGATGATGCAGAGTTTTGGCATTAGAGAATTTAAAAAAGAGAATGGATATTACCTGGTGTATATTTAAAGATAATTCTGTTTTCATATGGACAAATAAATATAGGAGATAAACATAGAAGAAAAACAAAGGAATGCTTCTGTAGAAGTTTAAGAGTTATATTAATTTAGAATCTGGTGTTTGAGTATAAGTAAAAATAAATGTATCCAAGATATACTTGGAGTTTGTGTTACGAAGATTTATGGTGGATAGGAATCAATGATGAGAAATACAAATACTAGGTCGTGGATCTAGATTTTTTCCCATTTAGCCACTATAAGAAGAGTGCTATTATTCACTAATAGGAAAATCCAGGTAATGTTTATTAGTAGACATCAAGATTTATGGGGAAGGAGGACCTTGATCATTTTTCAAGAAAGATGGTCAGTCAGTAGAGATGTTAGTTTGAGAAGCCAAATCTTGTGTTTTTCATATAACTTTCACCGCTGATACACTTTTAGTTAAAAATGTGAGTAGATGTTTTCTCTGACAGTATATGAAGACTTCTTTCATAAATCACAACCTTTCCTAGGTCCAAGACCATCTGAATCTTGGATCCTATAACACAACAAAGCATTTGCATTTTCAGGTATTTTTATCAACATCTGGATGAAAGATGTCATAACCCATTCATTTTTCAGTCACTGAAAATTTCACAATCATGTATTTTCGAAGATGCATTGAGTTTGTAAAGTCAGTATTTCTTTTCTACATATTTATGCCTGAGTTTTCTAGTAAAAATCAAGTATTTTTAGATTTTTGTTTTCTAAATAATCGCATGGACCAATGCTAAAAACATTCCAGTATGTTCCTATATTTAGAAATAAATTTATTTTGAAAACTCATCATTTCCAGTGACTCACAAAACTATGGATACATACATCAATAAATCATTAATAATTTTAAGTGAAAATTCAGCATATGTTTTTAGTATGAAATTATTATGATCCTTATAAATGGTGTTTTTGTGGAAAATTTATAATATTTGAATATTATTTTAGGAACAATTCCTGGGCCAGCACTTTTTAGAGGAGCAGGAGAACTTTGTTGCACCTTTCGGGATAGAAGTAAATATGGACATGAGGGACGTTGCTGGGTCTACAACAAGGCAAAAATGGCAATAATTATGATTGGAATATGTAAGTGATACATATTATAGACACTTGGAGAGGCACAACTATTTTTAAAACTTATGCCTATTTATGGTAAGGTACAATATCTGACAAAATTCTGCACCATACCATGATTTGGAACTCTCAAAAAATTAGGTGTAGAAAAAATATAAAGATAGTATCTAACCCCTCCATAGTTAACATCATACCTGTAAAAAGCTGAAACTTTTTCTGTAAAATCAGCAGAAAGATGAACTATCACTCTTCACCAAACCAGAACAATTATTCAAGGAAAACAATAAAAGTTATCCAAATTAGTAAAGAACAGTAACATTTTCTACTTATAAATGACAAAATCCTGACCTCAATAAAGACACATTAGATTTTGTAGGACACAAGCGAACACACAAAAATGAGTGGTATTTTATAGACCAAAAAGAAACATCTCCATAGAGATAAAGAAAACATCTCATTTAGAATAGTTGTCTGCATATATAGATAGCGCTAGAGTTTAATATGGATTTTGATCCCCAACAAGACTCTGTGATTAGAGACTTGGTTCCCAAGATGATGGTTTGAAGAGGTGCTATGGAACCATTAAGGGGTGAGACATTATGGCAGGTACTTGGATGGTTGTTGCAGGAGGTAGTTCTCAAGTAGCCCCTTGGCAGTTCTCATGTAACCCCTTGGTAGGTCTCAGGAGGAGGTTTTTATCTCATTGTGCTTCCTGCTTCCTCCTGCCATTTGGATTTTCCATCTTTAAAACTAAGAGCTAAATAAATCTCTAGAAGTGCTGTAGCTTCTATGAAGTATTTCCTCATAGCAATGAAAAATTGACACAGAAATAAATTTATTTTAGGAGAAGAAATAGCTGTACACTGGAAAAATAAGTCATTGATAAAAGAAAATGAAAGAGGTATAAAAAATGAAATTGTATTACTTATTCATGGACTGTAAGAATTGTTACTAACGTGTCCATACTAGCCAAAGTCATCTAAAAGCAATTGAAACAAAAAAATAAAAAAATAAAAAAAATTAATTGTAAATTCATGAATTTCTTTCTGGGCTCTTTGTTATGTTCCATTAAGTCAGTGTATCCATTTTTTATGCAAATGCAGGGATGTTTTTATTTCTATAACTTTGTAGTATATTTCAAAATCAGGCAGTGTGATACTCCCAGATGTCTTCATTTTGCTAAGTATGATTTCGGTTATTTGGGACCATTCATGATGCCATAGAAATTTTATTATTGTTTTTTTTATTTCTGTGAAAAAGTCTTTTTAATTTTGGGAATGCTAGGCTTGCCATGGTGATGTACAACTATAATCTCAGCACTTGAGAGGCTGAGGTTGGAGGATCTCTGTGAGTTTGAGGCCAGGTCAGCTACAAAATAAGTTCAAAGCCAGCCTGCACTGCATAGTGAAACACTGTCTCAAAATGAAAGAAAAAAATTAGGAATGCCATAAATAAAAGGCAAGCTCATGAAGTTTTAAGTAGGAATGAAGAATCTATTGGAAACTGGATTAGGAGCCAAGATACTTTATTTTTTTTTTTAATTTTTTTTGGTACCGGGGATTGAACTCACAACCGCACACTTGCGAGGCAGGTGCTTATGCCACTGAGCTAAATCCCTAGCCCCAAGATACTTTATTTTGACTAGGAATTTCTCTACGTTCTGCCCATGTCCTGAGAATTTGCATGAGATTGAAATTAAAACTGGTGTACTTGCCAGGGATTTAACTCAGTGGTATCAGCACCTGCCTGGTGTACTAATTAATATGTTGGAGAAATTTTCAAGGCATCTCAATGTTCAAGCTATGGTATGAATGCTGCTTGCTCAGTGAGAATCATGAGCAAAAATCAGGCCCAAAGGATGTAAATGTGAAATGGCAAACAGAAAGCACTTGTAAAGTTCAGGCAAAAGACACTGTGGTTTCTGGAAAGGTTGTCACTAAAAGGAAGCCACGTACTTTTGCATCAAGACAGTAGGAAAGAGATCCTGAAGATATCTCAGGAATTGGCCAGATACCACCCATCATAAACTCAACAGTACAAAAGTGTAAACTTTTCACTTGAAAGAAGAATCCAGGATGCATTGTTCATTCATAGCTGCAAAAAGAAATGTCAGAGACTGCAGCGGTCAAGGGAACGCAGCTACCGCTCAGGCTGGTGGCCAGTCTCGGTAACATCCACGTGGTGCTGGTTTTTCAGGCACACACAATGTAAAACTGATGGAGTCAAAAAGATCTTCATTCAGATTTCAGAGAAAGGCTGCCAAGTGCAGACAAAAACTTGTGACAAGTTCATAGTCACTGCCGGGATACCATGAAAAAGCAGTGCAAAAAGCCGTGAGAGTAAAGTCAAAGGCAAGATGGAGATCCAGGAAGTTGGACATATACAGAATGTAGGTCCCATACCAGGGAAAACCACAAGCAGTGAGCAAAGCCTGCCCAAGAGGAGAGCCCACGTGGAGGGTGCAACTGGCAGTGCCATGTGGTGAGACCTGCTCATAATTCTTTGAAACCCAGGCCTCGCCACAACCTTCCCAAGTCCTGGATATGAAACTATAAGATTTAACATTTGCCATGCTAGGTTTTGGTCTTGCTTTGGTATGATTTCTTTCTTTTTTCCTGTTCCCCTTTGAAATGGTAATGTTTACCCTGTGCCCTTGTATATTGCCTTAATTCTCAGGGTCAGCTTTAAACTTGTACTTTTCATCAGTGCTGGAACTGATTAAGATTTTTGATGATTTGCAGAGATAGACTAAATGGATTTTGCACAGTGAGATGGCCACAAGTCTTTTAGAACCCAGAGCTGGAATATTATGTCTTATATCAAATATTCCCCATTAAAATCTCATGTTTAGAAGTGGGTCTAAGTCAGAAGGACCAGGTCATTGAGAACATGGCATTCTTTCCCCAGCTCCTCCCTTCTGGCTTTGCTTCCTGGCCACCATGCAGTGAACAGTGCTCACCATGGCATTCTCCCAAGTCATTTAGGCTCTGGAATCAGTTGACCAACAGCTGAACTCACTGACACCATGAGCCAAAATAAACTTTTTTTCTTTAAATTATAATTGTTGGTATTTTGACCCAACACTGGAAAAGTGACAGATACACTCTGGGAAATGACCTAATGAATATGGTCACAAATGTACAACCAAAATGCAAAAATAAGCAACAGGATTATATCAAACTAAAAAGCTTCTGCATAATATCTGCATAATAAAGAAAATGATTAGCAGTTAAGAGACAACCCACAGAATGAGAGAATACATTTGCAAACTGTACATTTGGTTAATATCTAAATTCTGTAAGGAATTCTTTCAACTCAATAGTAGGAATACAAATAACCTAGATATATATATTGACAAATTACTTTTTACTGCTCATCTTTTACCAAAATAGTTGACGCAAATTACTTATGAAGAAGCGTGCTTATTTTGCTTATAGTTCATAAAGTAAAATGTCCAAATGACATGGGCTTCTGAGATGAATACACACTTCTCTGATGAAGAAGTACAAATAGCAAATAAATATATGAAAAAATGTTCAACATCATTAGTTATTTGAGAAATGCAAATTAAAACAACCCTGAGAGTCCATCTCACTCCAGAAAGAATGGCTATCATCAAAAAATAAATAACATGCTTCAGGGGATGTGGTGGAAAAGAACCCTTTTCCACTGCTCTTTGGGAGTGTAGACTGGGGCAACCACAGTTGAAATCAGTGTGGAGATTCCTCAAAGCCTAAGATTAGAGGTCCTATTCGACCCAGCTATTTCCCTTCTGGATATTTTCTCAGAAGAGCTAAAAACATCATACTACAGCTATATATAGCTGTACCCACATTTATAGTAGCATAATTTGTAATAGCTAATTCTTGGAAACAAACCAAATGCCTATCAGCTGAGAAATGAATAAAAAAGTGATATTTTTATATAATAGAGTAGTACTCTGCTATAAAGAAAGATTAACTCAAAACTTCTATAGGTAAATGGATACAACTAGAGACCATACTTATAAGTGAAATAAAACAAACTCGCATGTATACTCATTGTATTCTCTAGTGTAAGAAACTGAAAGAGTAAATAAGATACAAAATATAATACATATGTAAAAGGTAAAGAAACTGCTCAAAAGGAAAGAACAACTGGAATGGGTGAAAGAAGAAACAGAAAAGAAAATATAAGTATGTAAGAAAAAGAAAGCTAAAAAGCTAAGATAGTTATACTACTGATTTCCATTCATTGAAAAAAATAGTTTGTGTTTATATTGTTTGATTAGTTATGCATGCCTGTGTCTTGTAACCTGAGCAACTACTTTGAATATAATAATATGCAATATATTAACCATTGTTAATTTCCTATCATCTTGTTTTGAAATTCTGTATCATTGGTTTTTATTACCTTTTTTCTCTTTAAAATAAAAAAAAGATAAACAAAAATTAAAAAAAATAAAGATAATAAGTGCTGTTAGGGATATGGAGAAAAAAGAGTCTTATTTCCACTGACAATGGAAGTGTAAAACAGTGCAGCCATTACTTTAAACAGTATGGAGTTTCCTAAAGAAAATTAAAAATAAAACTACCCTGTGATCTGGCAATTCCATTGCTAATATACTCAAAGGAAATGAAACCAGGCAATTGAAGAGGCATCTGCATGCCCACGTGAATTGCAACTTTATTGACAATACCAAAGATATTGAATTAAGTATCCATAACATGATAAATGTATGATAGAAATTCAGTGTGTGTATACCCTAAAAATGAAGGAATTCTGTTGTGACAATATGGTTAAACCTGAGAGGAGGGAGCATGTCTGAGAGGGAGAGATCACATGGAAAGATGAGAAGGTAGAGAGCAATTGAGAGGTCAGGCTGAATCTTTTATAAGGAACTAAGCAGACTAAGCAGGGTCTCATGAGAGTTACACTGATTTCTCCTGAAACAAGAGTCTGAATGTCTTAAGGATCTCCTGCCTTGTAAAAGCCCAGCCACCTCTGGCATTGCTACACTAGAAACCATGCTTCCAGTGCATGAATCCTTGGGGGAGTGGGGAACCACACATATCCACAGCAATTCACCCTTAGCCTACAAGTTTAATGTCCTCCTCATAATGTAAAATAAAATTTTATCCCTATAGTCTCAAAGCCTTAATTCATTTTAGCATCACTCAGATATTCAAGTCCACTTCATTATCTGGTACACATGGCAAGCTCTTTCAGCTGGGAGCCATTGTTTAAAAAAGAAATCAGTAATTCTAAGATAAAACCATTTTAAAAAGCACAGTATAAACATTCCTATTCCAAAACTGATAAATAAGAATGTAGAAAGTAGTAACAGTAAAAGGGAGAGAGGGATCACTGGAGACCACCGGGCTTGTATACAGCCAACATGGCATGGAATTTATTGTCCCTAGGTGCAGGCAGGCAGAGAGCATGATAAGACTGTCTGCAGTGAACAGAGAAGAGTCCCTTTTATAGGGATGGAGAGAAGGACACAAGGCGAGAAGATCCCAACAAATATCTGTGTTTCAAGTTCTCTGTCAGTCTTGCACCTCAGTAGGCAGAGTTCTTGAAGTGTCGGGTGTAAATTCTTGAATGTCTCAAGAAGTCCTGGAATCTGAAAAATTCCTTGTCCTATCTTATCTTCTCTACAACATCCTGTGCTTGTGGATGACAGCCTTGGGTGCTCAGAGGAATTCCCTGCAGAGAGGAGTGCTTCTCGGGCGGGGCGAGCAGACTGGAGGTTGGGACAGTCAGGGTGGATTGGAGTCTAACAAATAGGGTCTAAGGAAGAGTGTAGTTCATCAGTGCAATTATTAAACCTTGAAGATATAAATCTGGTGCCCTGTGAACACTGTGGTGAGGGGTGGACCCACAAGGCCTCAGGCAGCCCTACCCCTGTGGCGTTGCTGGCCTTGGACACATGATTGTTCTTTTGCACTCTGCCTGCAGCTTTCTCTGGTGGGACTGCATGTTGCCGATGGCCATGCCTTTCTAGTGTCCCCACTACAGTTTCACTCCCCAAGATCTACTAAGCTTTGATTCCTGTCTGCATTGACTCTGATCTTGCAGAAAACTCCAACTGGCCTTGCAGATTCTCCTTTGAATTCTTGGTGGAAGCTGTCAGGACCCCATAACTCTTACATTTTATGCCTCTGGAGACAAACACCATGTGAACATGATATGGAGCATACAATATAGGGATGAGTATAGGGATAAAATAGACCTCAAATGATACAATTAAAATAAGGGAAATATAACTCCCAACCTGCTAGATGTACAATGTGCCGAGTTCCTGTTCTCTAAAAATCCAAGAATGAGTTCTAGAAACAATGACGGTTTAGAGTAGAAAGTATTTGAGGCAAAGAAAGTATCTGTCTAACGGAGACAAAAGGAGATCCCAAGAAGGTGTTCTGGGGAACTTGCTTTTCAAAATAAGGTGGGTGCAATAATAAAGGGTTTATGATATAATTAACTGATAAAATTACGAATATAGTTGCTTAGGTAGATTGATCCAGTGGAAAATCATAAGGTGGATGTGGGTGTGAGACAAAACTATGGTCAGCCAATAGGAGTATGAAAATAGTTGCTTAGGTAATATTGATTAAATAGGGATCAAATGGGGAAGCAAATTCAAGTAGCAAGTTCAGCAAGGACTTTTCTGGAGGGGTGGGTTAAGGAGGATTTGGTTTTCCACCCAAGGTGATAGATGCCTATTGATAATACTACTTAGAATATAATCACAGCTCTTCATCCCTAGGAAGTATGTGGTGTAGTTATTTTTCTATCCTGATGCCTGACCTTCAGTGAATGGGCCTCCAGCCACAGTTGTCTTCCATACTTACTTCTCAAGTGTCCAACCCTGTCTGATTGCCTATAATATTTCTAAATAACTTAGCTGTCTATAATATAAAGACCAAATAGTTTTATATAATGATAAGAATATATAAAATTCCAAAACTTGAAACATAAAAAAGAGAAACTTAACAAACTCAATTAAACTTTATACTTCTATTAGTATTTGAAAAATACTACATGTTTTAAAAATTAAAGCTGTATGCAATGATTTAAACAGGTTCCACTTCTTACTGATACTTACATTTGAAAGTACAATTCATTTTTATGTTTCAGAATTAATACATTCTATAAATTAACATATTTTGCATTGGGGAAGTTATAAGCTTAAGAAATATGAAGAGTTTTCTAAGAATTGTTAAATCTCCTTTGAGTAACTTGATATATATTTGTAACATTATTGTATTTTACAGTTACAGGATTTATACCTAGATATGTACTATATTTTTCTTTGGTAAATAGCATTTTTTACATAAATGTTTTGTGCAAAATAAATTTATGGTATAATTATGTTTTCTTAAAATTCAGGTTTTCTCTGCAAAATATGCACTATCTGTTTTACTCTTATTGGATTTTACCAGTACAGTTATTTTGTAAAGGAGAAAAAAGACATTCTGCATGATATATCTGCGCAGAATATAAAAGCAAAGAAGAAAAGGACTAAGTTATAGTTTAGATCATCACTGTGTAAGAATTTCACATTTTCAATCATCGAATAATCATATTAATAGATTTTTTAAAATATATTTACATGTTTAACAAATGAGTGTGCTTCATATAATCCCATATGTATTATTATATTTTGAGAACGAATGTAATAGTCTGTTTGAATTTTTGAAAAAGTGTGGGATATACACAGTACTGTCAATAGAAAATAATGCTTTTATTGCTAGAGAAGGTTGAAGTGGAAGTAGGAGAATATTCATTTGTTAATTCTGATTGCAGTAACGGTTACTGGACTTTGGCTTTGTAGGATTTATAAAAATTTTTACTGGTACATATTTGCAGTACATAATGATTATATTCTTCATAGGGAGGTATACATGTACAGAACATATCTATTCCTCTTTTAGCCTCCTTCCATCTTCTCTCTCCCCTCACCCTTAATCTCTTGTTCGCCTTCCCATTTGAGAAGGATCTCTCTCCTTATTCCCTATTATTTATCTTTTAGTTTCCTCTTATATTTTGGGTTTCTCATACTTAAAAAGAAATGATGTGATAGTGAAGCTTGTGTGTCTGATTCATACCACTTAACATTATGGTCACCAAATGTATCCATTTTCCTATGACTGACTCAAATGCATCCTTCTTTATGACACAGTAGTACTCCATGGTGTATAAGTGCCACATCTTCTTTATCCGGTCATTTATTAATGGACATATATGTCACTCTCAAGATTTAGCTCTTATGAATTGTGCTGCTATAAACAGGGAGGTATATTTTCACTACAATATGATGTCTTTAACTCTTTCAGGAAGATACCTAGAATGAGAATGACTGAGTGGAATGGAATTTCTATTTTTAGTTTTATAAGGAGTCTCTATAGTGACTTCCATAGTCATTGAACTAGTTTATATTCTCATCAGCAATGTAGAAAAGTTCCTTTTTCCCTCTGCAGCCAGAATTCAATATTATTTGATTTCTTAATGATAGCCATTCTTTCTGGAATAAAGTAGTATCTCAGTGTTGTTTAAATTTTCATTTCCCTTCATGTATTTATTGGCCAATTGTCCTCCTTCTGAGAAGTGTCTATTCACTTCAGTTACCCATTTTTTCACTTGGTCTTTTATTTTAGGAGGGGGATAATCTTCATATATTCTAGATATTGGTCCCTTGTCTGAAGAATAGCTGGAAAAGAAGTTTTCCATTTAGTAGGTTGTCTCCTCTCTTTTGGTGGTTTCCTTTGCTCTGCAGAAGCTTTTCAAATTGTTATGATCCCATTTGTTGATTCTTGGGACCATCTTCTTTCTGGAAAGTATTTGCCTATGACTGTGTCAATAAGATTTGTATCTATATTGTCTTTCAGCAGGTTGTTTCTGCTCTAATATTTAGATATTTGATCCATTTTGATTTTAGTGTAGTACCTAGTTTAGATAATATTTTTTGCTATTTTTATTTTGAATGTGGCTGTTTATTTCTAGAAAAAATTAGATTGTCCAGCACAATTCTTAGAATAAAAATTTTAAATAATTTACATCTATTTTCCTAAAGAAGACTATTGTAAGCTTTTAAAAACTTAACATTTTATTTATTAATGATTCAATTAATGATTTGATTTCCAGTTTCTCCAGAAAACTACTCTGGTCAATTGACCAGTTTGAAATACATATTTTCTTACTTCTTGTATTTCAGTAGACATAAAATTCAGCCTGATCATGTACGTCCACATTTTTAGTTTCACTTGAATTTGACTGATAAAAATATCAGATAACATGAGTTAAGATCCATTTTGTGCTTTTATATTTCATTTAACAATTAATCACAACTATTCTTTGTGAGGAAGTATCTATATGTGAATGCAGAAATCCTATTTATGAAATTTTTATTAAGTGAAAATGTGTTTCTGAAAATTGTTTTGGCTATACTTTTTTCACAAATAAGTTTACATTTATCCAAGTTATATTTTTCAAATATTGGATAAAACCTGATGGTTGTATAGCAAAAAAGTTTTCATTGTTTCCTTTTTCTCCTGGGAAAAGTAATAACTCACAAAATCTCTGTTTTTTTCATTCATATTAATCAGTAATCCTGCACTTTATGCAGAAAAGTGATCTCCTTGCAGTCACAGTTGGCAGAAGAAAATATAAAGCAGGGAACATACAATTTGTTATGTTTCTCTTCTCTAACTCCAACACACATTTTTGAAAATCTATAAAGTTGTCTTTATGTGAAATTTTGTCTGACTGTCTCTTCTCTGAACCATCAGGACTGCTGCGTATCTGAGGGTCAGAGTCTGAAAACAGATATGGCTCCTTCAAAGATGCTGCAAGATTCATTGCTGTACCTTGTGTTTAGAAGAGGAAAATCACACTCATATCTACCTGTCTCAGAAAAGAATTTATGGTGAATTGTGTTTTCATAATAAAGTGCCTTCTTCCAAAGAAGTTTTGACAATGTTTTTATGTGTGTAGGACCTTGATATATCATTTCATAATATAGGTCTTACCAAGGCAAGTTTAATCATTTTAAATTTTGTCCTTAACATTCTGGTATCTACAAATATTGTATGAACATTTATAATATTAGAAAATAAAGTAAAATAATATTCAGGCCCAAAATGAAAGATACTTATAATAGTGTCTGAATGCATGTGTTTGTATAGACACCTGTTATCTGTGTTTCTAGATCTGTGTGACAAACAGAATATTGGAGAAGTAAAGATATGTTGCCTGCAAGATAGGAGTGTGATCATGTGTGTGTGTGTGTGTTTGTGTGCGCGTGCATGTGTCTCAAGCAAACCTCTACAAATTATGAACTGAAATAAACCTTTCCTCCTTTAACTTTCAGTGTCAGGTATTTTGTCTCAGCAATAAGAAAAGTAAAAAAGATGTGTATATTTACTTTTATCTAAAAAATGACACCATAAAGTGTGTATGTCTTAAAATGCTTATGTTTCTTTGCTTTATGGTATCCCAAAAGTACTGTCTTTGTCACTTTTCTGACACTGGAACAAAACATCCAACATGTTTTTGGCTCAGAGTTTCTATCCACGGTTAGCTGGCTCCAGGGTGGAGCAGCATGATATTCTGAGCATGGCAGAAGAAAAACTGTTCAATCTATGACATGCAGGAAGCAGAGAGATAAGAGAAGATCCAGGGACAAGAACGCAAGGTTTTAGGTCATGCTCCCAGTGACCCACATCCCACAAGGTCCCACCTCCTCGTAGCATGCTCATCTACTAAACTTATTAATGGATGAGTCCACTGATGATGAGTAAAGCACCCTCATGACACAATCACCTTGCACACATATGAGATTTCTGGGGCCAAACATAACATGTACCATAGGTCCTTTTGACCTGTATCTCTGTGGATAAGAAGTACTAGATAGACAGATAGATAGATAGACAAATAGTTGCATATCTTACACATATACATTATATATATATACATTATATATATATATATATATATATATATATATATATATATATATATATATATCACCATACTTTTTGCTCGTCTTAGTTTACAATATATAAGCAGGATTAGTGACTATATGAATATCCTTCAATGTACAGGGAGAAAAACACAAAAAATTGGTTCTTTCCCTTCAGGTGAGAGAACTCTGAGGAATGTGTAACCTAATAACCAAGGTATTCCAAGAACATGAAATGCCATGCACCTTCAGTAATATGTTTATAAATGCCAAACTATTGACTTATCATTCTTGACCTTACTTTTTTATTGTTTCTCTTGTATAACTTCCCTAATAAGTTATTTTTACTCTAATCTTTGCCCCATAATCTGCTTGTATGGGAATACAGCCTGAGAAGGATATAATAAAGTCTTGTATTTTGTGGGGGAGTGTACCAGGAATTGAACTCTTGACCTCATACTTGCCAGGCAGGTGCTTGTGCCACTGAACTAAACACCCAGCCCCACATCCTGTATTTTTAGTGTTTATATATTTCCTTTTGAATATACTGTAGCTTTTCCTTTGCAAAAGTAGTTATTGTGATTTTTTTCTTGCTCAGATGTTAATAGCTCATGTATTAAGACAATAATTCTTTTAAAGCCTTTTGTTCTGAATTTTATTTAATCTACTGTTATAACTCCTTTCTACTTACATTTTATTAATTTATGCCTATTAATTTATGCTTAAGCTTTTTGAAACTGTTTGATTTAAACGTATCTTACACAAAGAAAAGGATTGGATTGCTTGGTTGACAAATGTGCCTGCACCATGAGCAGAGGGGAAGGAGCACTTGCAGACAGCTTTGACATACATCCCAAGGCAGCATGGCTACATGAGGGGACAGAAGCCTACTCAACACAATTAAATCAAATAGAAAATAGCTGAAATAGAGGAAAAAATTAAGTAGAAAATAGGTGAAATAGAGGAAAAGAGGAAGCTGGAATAAGAAATGAAATTGATCTCGTCTGGGCATTGCTTTCAGTGCAGATTCAGAGACTGAACCAATATGCAGTAAAAGGTACAGAAGAATCTGGGAGGGAGAAACCAGATGGGCAGCCATTTCTGAGCACTCATACCAGGTGCCATCGCCCACTGTGCCAGCCTAGCTGCATGGTTCCCCTGCTGAGACATGACGCAGAGTCTGAGGTAATTACTGAAAAATGCTTTCCCATTCACAAGCTCTGCTCCCAGTGCTGGTCTGGAAACCGCACCATTTCTGTGAAATGCATGAAGACTTTTAGAAGTATCTAAGGTGTCTGACACTATGTGGAGCTTATTCGTCATTGTTGCCCTATTGCCCTGAGTGTTATCCTCACTGAGTGGTTCTGGCTCCCTGGTACTAAGCACAGGGAAAAGCAAGTGCCAGAGAGAAACTTATAGGTCAGGAACAGTTGGACACCACAGGCACTGAGAGAGGAGAGAAATACCCACTGAGACAACCTCTTCCCCAATGCCAGATGCCATAAAATAATGGGGGGCTGAGGAAGCTGAGACATAGCAGCCAGGAGTTCTAGAGAGAGAGAGAGAGAGAGAGAGAGAGAAAGAAAGGGTGGAGCTTCCTAGGAGGTCATTACTGTTTGGAAATCCTGGGCTGAGACTCACTGAACAGAGCAAATTCCCTGCCATTCACCCTGAGAAAATGAGAGGCACCTGAAGACTATGGGTTAAAAACAGAGGCAGAAGAAAACTGTGTAGGGATGTTCACCCCTAATAAGACACATCAGTTGTTATTTTCCTCTTTTCATCTTTTATGATTTCAATTTTTTCTTTACATTTGTAATGTGTATGACAAGGGTCAGTCTTTTGATGTATGTATATGTGGATATTGGATTGAGTATCAGCGTTCTGTTTTCACACCACAGCACCCTACCTTGTTTTAGCATGTATTTCCATACCATTAGTTGCTTCTTAGGAATGTCTAAATGTGGTCAGCTGATTAGCAACTACAGACAATCTTTTTCTCTCCTCTTACTTTCCAGATATTGTCTTCCTTTCTATACTGTTTTTACTTTCCTCCACACACTTGGTTCTCTACTCTCTGCCTGTCCCCTTCCTTTTCTGGTATTACATTACTATTAATAGCATCATTTTATTCTCTATTCCTTTTATTTATCTTTATTTTTTTCATTTCTTCTTCTCTCTTATCTACACATTATTTGAAATAATCTGAATATTAATGGTTATTTTTTTCTAGCCTACTATAACTACCATTCTCTGAGTCTTTTTCCAGGCTAGTGAAATAGTAGAAACCAATTTCATTAAGTCCTCAAGTATTAGATAATCTTTAATTAAAATCTCAATTGTTGATGTTATTGGGAGTTACTCTTTCCTCTTAAAGCAGTAATAAGAGCTGAACCTACCTTCCAGAGCGAAATCCACATGAAGACATAACCACAACCTAGGATGTACAACAAAGAAAGAACTTATAGAAGGCACTTAATCCCAACAACCATAAAGGAGACACTTTACTCAACTCTTCTACAAACTTGAATATAGAAACACAGCTAAAATGAGAAAACAAGCCAAAATTAGATAACTCCTCCCAAACTGATTTTATGAAGCTAAAATAAGTAAAATCAGAAAAGGAACAAATAAGCAGCTGAATGAACCAATTACTAGAATGATTGATGAACTTAAAGAAGATAAAAATAAGCATCTGATTAAATTAAGAAAAATAAAGTAGGATATGAAAGATCACTCTAGTGATCTCAGCACTTGGAAGGCTGAAACAGGAGCATCACAAGGCCAACCTACACTACCTAGTGAGACTATATCAAAAAGAAACAGACAACAAAAAAGACCATTCCAGTAAAGTGATGTAAATTATGAAAAAGAACTAAATGGAAATCTTAGAAATGAAAACCTCAATAAGTCAAATTAAAAACTCAGTTGAATGTCTAGGCAATAGACAATGTAAATGGCAGCTTGGATCTAAAGAATATCAGGAGCTAAACAAAGTGTGGAAATATTAGAATATTTAGATAGGATAAAAGCAAAAAGAAGCACTGAATAGACTATGCAAGACATCTTGGTTAAATGTAAAAGAAATACTTTTGTCATTTTGGCCCAGAAGACACACAGAGCTAGGGTAATAGCTTCAAGAATCTCTTCACTGAAATTATAGCAGAAAAGTTTTCAAAACTAAGGAATTGGATGGATACTCATTAAATATGGGATTTTGATTCCCAAATAGACTCAAACAAACAAACAAAACTTCCATACAATACATTGTAGCCCCCTCCCCCAAGACTGCCACATATCAGAATAAAGGAACTACTAAAGATGACCAATCAGTGAGCCTCAAAATATAAAGCCTCCTGGGAGAAGCAACTCATATGCCAGAATAAAACATCCTGGAAAGACCCAGACAGAGGGAGATGGATTCTCTTGACACAGGAAGAAATTAAAACGTAAAAAAGGTCATCAAACACACAGTCTCGGGGCTACAATTGGAACAGCTAAAATTACCAGACAAGGCATTTTCATTGTGACCCACCAAGTTGTGCTGGCCTGAATTCGCAAATTTGCACCGGCCTGCAGAGCCACCCAAACTCTTTCATGCTGCCACTCACAGGAGCCATAGCTGTGCTGAAGTCGGGGGTTGGTGAGCCCAATGGAGAGTGAAGCTGGCGAAGGGACCTTCATTAATCCATGGTCAGTGCTGGGGATGAGACCCCCCCCACAGGAAGGGCATGACCAAATGGGCAACATGTTGGAATCCGGCAGGAGGAGCCCGAACTGGGAGCAACAGTGACTTCAGTTGGTTACTCCTTCCCAAAAGCAGATTCATGGGATTTGCTTATTACTGGGTTGCGCCCCTGGCCGGGACCAAATGAGCCATCCCAAATCGATTCTCTGTGCCTAGCACTCACTAACCTGGTGAAGGCCCCTGAAGTTTGGCTGGTCCGGTGGGGAGAGTCAGGCATACACAGCCACTGCTTACACCTCAGTGACAAGAGCAGGCAGGAGAGGGTGGAGGTCCCTCGCCAGCATGCTTTGGAGGAACCATGGCCAACAGAGAAGGGGGCTGGGACTCCACTGTACACCTGTGTGGGAGATGCCAGGACCATGACAGGAGAGAGAGATAGGAGGAGGCCCCCAGCCCAGAACACTGAGGGCCCTGATCCAGGAGAAGGAAAAACAAGGGAGACTGAAGGCAGCAAACATGCAACATCAGACATGGCTTCAATAGACATCAAGAGGTATCTTTCAGACCTTGTAGATGAGCTCAAAACTGAAATATTAAATCGGATAAAGCAAGATATGAGTAGAGTAATAAAAGAAATGCTAAGCATCTCTCAGGAAGACATAGATGGAAGAAGGGAGGAACACAAAAAAAGGAGAGAAACATTTGATAAAGAATATAAAGAAAATATAGAATACATGAAGCAGATTCAAAGAGATTACCAGAAAATTAACTCCATTGAAAGCTGGCAAAGCTCCTTAAAAGAAACTAAGGATGGACTACCCAAACTTGAAGACAAGTTTGCAATGTGTGATCATGAAAGAAAAGATCTCTTAAAAATAACAAGGAAACAGGCAGTAACAATACAAAGGCTAGAAGATAGAAGATGACAAGAGAATCTATAATGTAAGAATAAGAAATGTGAACGAAGAAGCCAGAATACCAACAGGCAAATTACAAAGGCTATTCATGGAAATAATTAAGAAATACTTCCCAAGCATGGGAAAAGAAAATGACATTTGGTTATGTGAGGCATACAGAGCTCTAGCCACCTACAACCAAAACAGATCTACACCCAGACATATAATAATCAAGATACCAGAAATTCAATATAAAAATAGAATACTAAAAGCTATCAGAGAGAAGAAACAGATTACCTATAAAGGTAACCCTATCAGAATTATGGCTGACTTCTTACCACAGACCATCAGATCAAGAAGAGCTTGGAGCAAAGTATTCCAAGCCCTGAAAGAAAATAACCTCCAGCCCAGATTGATGTACCCTGCAAAACTATCAGTAGAAATTAAATGAGAAACAAGATGCTTCCATGACAAAGAGGAACTGGGGGAGTTTGTGACCACCAATCCAACCCTACAGAGAATACTGAAGGACATTCTAGAGAGACAGAAAAAAAATACCAGGATTTTAGGAACAGTGGCAGAAAGGCCTCAATGAACAGGGCAGGCAGTAGAATGAAGGAGAAAACTAGACAAAAAGAGGTGGAAAAATAGCATAGCAGAAATGAGGCAGAGAAGGATAACTAGAATCGTTAACATAGATGGGCTTGATATACTATATTGTTAATAGTGGACCAGGATTTAAAACCCACATTACTCACGCTATTCTGCTTAGATGTATTATATTCTGTTCCAGTCATTCTACCTGTACTAGATTTGAGGGCACAGAAAGCAATCTCGGAAATAACAGGATATAGTATGGTAATCATCCTTAATTTCCTATTAACTTAATCTAAAGCTCTGTAAAACCTACACTCTTTTACCATGACTGATCGTAGTCAAATCTGGTTTGTTAGATTGCTGTTTTGTATTGATAGATTTTATTCAAAGCTGTTATGATTGACAGTATCAAGTCTGAGAGTATAGGCAACTGCACTTAAGATGACAAGATCCACTAGAATATCCACTCTGGTTTGATTATTACCTGCCTTTGAAGTTTTATACTGTCTACAATGTTTTATTTTTACTAATATTGTTATGTACTGCTATATTCAATTATACTGCTATATCAATTATGCCTGATGATATAGACAATTATATTGAAGATAATAAACAACATGGTAATCATTGTAGAATACCTTGTACTGTGGTTTTATGTGACTTTTTAGTTTCATGTTTTTATAGGAATTTGTTATGTTTGTCTGGCTAAGTTTTGTTTTTCCCTCTAATACAGAAAGGATAGAAATACATATAGAGACTCATGCATGCGTAGCTGTTTACAGTCTCACTGTTTGAATATCTACTTTGTATGCTTTAATTTTGTAACTTGAATAACTATTTCTAAGAGGACAGTATGTAATTTATCAACTAGTTATTTCTTACTGTTTATTTTTTTTAATTCTGTATTATCTCTACCCTTTACATTTTTTTTCTTTTTAAATAAAAAAAATACTCACAGACAAGTTTCACTTAGAAGGTCAAACAACCAAATAATAACAGATTTCTGAACAGAAATCTTAAAAGCTAGGAAATCTTGGAAAGGAGATTTTCAAGCTCAAAGAATAATTGCCAACCCAGATTACTATATCATACAATACTATTCTTCTAAATCAAGGAAGATAGCTTTCATGGTAATTGTAAACTAAAGGAATTCATGACAATAGAGTCACATATCAGAAAATACTTAGAGGAATCCTAACTATAGACCAAAAGAAAAACAATGAGAGAAAGAGAAAGAGTAAACTAAGTGGGAGAGGAGATAAATGAACACTAGAAATCAATCAAATATTTTTAAAACATAGGAATATTTTTAAAAATAATAGGAATTAACATATAGCTTGCAATAAGTTAATTTTAATGAATGGTCTTAACTATCCAAATTTAAATAAAAGTTGGCAGCTTGGATCTAAAGAAAAAAAACATATTGATTGATTATTTTTTGGCACTCAATTTAAAGATGCAGAAATAATGAATGAGGAAGGAGACAAAGCACAGACAGACCTTTAATGCAAGCATGGGAGAGACACACACACTGAGAATATGGGAGCTCTTTCACCAGACAAAGGATTGGGAGCTATTTATGAAGATTACCTCTTGGGGTGGGGTTTGTTAGCTGACAGTGATGGATTACTGCTAGGTGTTAGTGTGTGCAAGTTGGGAATTGGGGAACCTTTGGGGTGGGTGGGATGTGGAAGGACAGGAAGTCTGGCTTGGATCAGGGAGAAGTCAGATAAGTTGTCTTTTGTGTTTGCTTTACTATGTTGGACTTCTGCCATGATGACTAAGCAAAACTATGGGGAGGGGGAATCTATCATTCCAGTCTTTTGATGACAGAGGGTGATGCTAGTTTCTCAGGCTGTTTCCTGATGAACAGGGGCAATGTAAGAGAGAGTAGAGGTGTAAACATGAGAATGACAGACAGGTTCCTCATGGGTCTACAAAGTAGAGATATCACTGAGGACTAGGAGTTATTTATGAATGCTTGGATTCTAGATTGAATAAATCATGAAAGAAGTTTGAAGGTACAGAGAACTAAGAGCAAAAACAAATAAATAAAGATAACAGTGAATAGGGGCCCCAAGATAGGCATCAAAACAGGGGCCCATATGTCCAGTGTGGGCCACCAGGAGGACCAAGGAGAGGAGCAAGAGACAGCGTACCTTTTTCCCCAGTTGAAGTACAAGTTCCCTGAGCTTTACTTGCTCTTTAACTATGCCTGATTTATTTACAAAGTAGAAGCATTCTTCTCCTAGCATAGCACAATATCCCCCATTTTCTGTGATGAAGACACCAAATACTCACCCCTGTTGGAGAACAACTGCTGCTAATGAGTTAATTTGGTCTTGTTGCATCATAGGAGGTTTTTAGGTTATGTGGTAATTGACTGTAGTAATCAAGGCTTATTCCAAGTCCCCCTTCCTCCATCCCTATAGCTAAGAAGACACTATTCCTGTCAAGATGGGGCTAACACAGTTCTGTGTGTAAGTGTATGAGATATAAGTGAGAGAGAGGTTTGTTGTCCCTGTATTATTTGTGTCTTTTTATGGAGTGTTACCTGCAAGGCAGCTACTGCTACCGTGCAAGAGCCTTGCCATGTAGATGGGAGGCAGGTATATGCTCCATGTCCACAGGCAAAGAATTATCCATGGAGTAGACATATTGGTGACAATTTAGGAGACTCCTTTTAGAAGTGAGTGCAAGAGGATAGAATGCCCACATGTGAAGTGGCTTCAGAGCCATTGGTCTGGTGGATACATATCAAATTTGTAGACCAAAGTTGTCCAGGAGCTAGTGTGAAGAGGCCCCACAATTTTGGCCAATGGGTGTGTTTGAAAGATGGATTGGGCCATATATAGATGTTGTAAAGGTAAACATAGTCAATAGTCAGAGAGATGAGCATCATTCTCTGAGAGTTGGAGTGCTGATCTTAGAAACTGGTAAGAGTTGTTAAGAAGTCAGGGTATGAGTAGTGTGATAGGAGTGACTTTGGAGGGCAAAGAGGAGGATATGAGGGTTTGGTGATAGTATGTACAGTGGTAAATAGTCTTTTATGAAGTGTTAGAAGCATAGGTTTAGGGGTAAGGGCTACATGTAAATGAAAGCTCCATATCTAACTATGGGGAAACAGTGGATATGTCTCTGGATTTTTTATGTGAGCATGTAAGACCTGTGGCCAAAATATGTGTAGTGGTTATGTGTATTTAAACATAATCATCATGATTTGTCCAAAATTGATAATTATTGCATCCTATAGACTTACACCTCCAATAGGGGCAATGAAAATTAGAGTGGTCATAGCATGGCACGTAGTTAGGATTATCATAGCAGAGGTAAAATTGGGGGACATCGGTTTTGTATATAGGTTGGCCATTAGGTAAGCTTTAACAGTGAGTAGCACATTCCAAGGGATATTAAATATTAAAGGTGCTGATGTCCAATTGGCTTGGGCAATAGTGGTGTGAATGTAGCCAGCAGTTCCCCCATGTTACAGGTTGGAGTAGGGAGGGTTGTGATGCTGTTGGAGAGATGACAAAAATTGTCCAGACTAAGATATACATTATGTTTGTTGAGGCAATTGAGAATTATGAAAAGCAAAACAGTGAGTATGAAAGACACAGGAAATATGACTTTGAATATGACATGTGACTCCTTAAGGAGGCCTATTAGGAAGGCTATTGTAAAGAACAGATTATGAAGCAATATGGGACCCAAAACCAGTTTGGGTAGCAAAGCATTTGTTAGATCTTTAGGACTGTTTTTGTTTTGTAAGACAGAGACAAGTGGGGGATAAGCAGTATGACACCCACAGTGTCCATTCCGTATGTTCAGTGTCAACATTACCAGGTAGAAGATATCTCTTTGTTTGAGTGATGTGAAACCAGTATGGTAGTCTGGGGATCTTGACAGCCATCAGAGTTGCAAGGTAGGCCAGGTCTGTTCCACTTAGGTTGAAATTTAATATAGATTAGGTCTCCTGAGGATATGAGAGAGTTGGGTGTTTTACCCTCTGAGCGCTGGGGAAGACAGATCAATGTGTTAGTGTAGCATGTGTCAGAAGAAGGACAGAATTTGGAAATAGTCAGCCAGAGGAGGAAGATCTGGAGAACATAGAAGATTGTATAATAAGAAAGGTCTCACGTACATGAGTTCAAATGGGCTAAGGAGCGTGTGTCTCTGGGAAGTGTCCTAAGTGTAGTCAGAGGTAAGGGAAGAAGTTCAGGTCACAGTTGGTGTAATTCTAGAGTGAGATGACCTTTTATAAGGCTGTTTGCTTTTTCTACCTTTCTGTATGACTGTGAGTGATATGGTATGTGTAAGCACCATGTGATGTTTGAGAAAGAGGGTGTGTATAGGGGTTGTGAGATCTAGTGGTTCTGATAGTGTTTCTTTTGAGGCTTGAAACAGAGGTTGTGCTAGAGATAAGAAATCGGGAATCTGAAGGCAAAAAAAGTTTGCTAAGCCTAAGAAAGATGGTAACTATTGTTTTGTAAATGGTACTCATAAATCTCAAAGCACAGCTTTGCATTTAGAAGTTATGGAATGTGTGCTGGGAGTAAGGGTGAGGCCCAAATATTTAACCTTTGGTAAAGTTATTTGGGCTTCAGTTGGAGAGAAAATTAAGTAGTGTAGCCATGTTGAGGATGGCTGAAGTGTGAGTGGGGGAACAGAGAAGGAAATCATCAATGTATTAGATGAGTGTGTTAAGTTGGAGATCAATCACAGCAAGATCAGTTGCAAGGGCTTGGCTAAAGAAGTGTGAGCTGGCCCTGATGCCTTGAGATAGAGCTGTCTGTGTAAGTTGTGCAGACTGAAAGGTGTCTAAAATTCTCCATGTGGATGCAAAGTGATCCTGACAGTCAGGATGTAAGGGTATAGTAAAGAAAGCATCTTTGAGATCTTGAACTGAAACATGGGAAGTAGATGAAAGAATATGTGATAAAAGAGTATAAGGGTTTGGGACAACTGGATGTATCACCATGATAACATTATTTATGGCTCTGAGATCTTGGATTAGTTGGTATGAACTGTCAGGTTTAAGTACTGGGAGAGTTGGTGTATTGTAGGGTGAATGTGTGACCTTTAAGAATCATTTAGATAGCAAATGGCAGATGAGAGGGTTAAGTCCCCTTAGATGTTTTGGAGCTATTGGGTATTGTGGAACACAAGGGAAAAACAGAAGAATCTTTGAGTGAAGTTAAAATTGGTGTTGCAGGGAGGGACATGCATAGGATTGGAGGTGCCCCACACTATTGGGTCAATGAGGGAAGAAGGGAAGGGAAAGGTAGAGGTTATGGTACATAGATATTGAGGTTGGAGTAAGAGAATTGAAGGGAGAGAAGAGGTATAAGAGAAGTTTTTGTAGTAAGTCTCTTCCTAAATGAGGCACAAGACAAATGGAAATTACTAGGAAGTTGGGTGTGAAAACTAGTTCCTGAAATTAGCAAGGAATAAGGCCTATCTATAGACTATGTTGGCTTACCGTCAACCCCCTCAGCAGAGATCTGTGATCAAGAATATTGCCCTCCTCACCAAGTGCTGGGCCGGAATCCTAGTGCAAGGAAGTGGAAATTGAGCCTGCTCCCAGGCGGTAAGACCATGTGCTGCATCCCAGACCACCCTGGGCCGCACACAGGGACAGGGAGCCTAATCAGGCCATGCCCAGTGACCACCAAGCAGCCAGTGGGACCCAGATTCCAGCTTTGGGCCCTCATCACACTCTCTGACAGAATCCCAGCACACACAAAGGGACTTTGAGTCTGCTCCCAGGCGGTAAGACCATGCGCTGTGTCTGGGACCACCCAGGGCCACACACAGGGACAGGGGCCCAACTGGGCCATGCCCAGGTATCACCAAGCAGCTAGTGAACCCAGATTCCACCCTCAGGTCCTGACCGCGCAAGCTGGCAGAATCACAGCATACAGAAAAAACTTGGAATTTAGCTCGCAGGTGGCGAACCTTGGACTACGGAGGATTAACTGTGCCAGTGTGGTGAGTATGCCCCTAAAATAGAGGTGTACAGTGGGTAAATAGGGCCAATAGTAAAGTCCCATACAACAAACTGTAAGACCTTGGTGAGTCTGAAAAGAGTGTGGGTGACCACCTCCTACACACAGAAAACATCAGGCAGAGTGAAAATTACAAAACAAAAAAAGCAAAATGCAGTCTCAAACATATAGTCCACCAGAAGCAAGTGCAGGAGATATTGAAATAGAGGAATCCCCAAAGTAACACACTGGGAACCTCTGAAAAGATGGTGAGTGAAATAAAAAAACAACTCCATTAAGCTATACAGGAAATCAAATTAGAAGTATTCTCCCACGTAAAGACAGAAATAACAACCTTAGTAAAGGAGTTGCTGAGTGCAGCGAAAGCAGAAATTGAGGAAAAAAGTACAGGATAATGGGAAATTGATTGAAACCTTGAATGAACAATATAGAAAACATGCAGAATTCATGAAACAAACTGAGACATCCAAGAAACAAGAAATTCTATTCAAAGCTTGCAAAACTACTTAAATGAAGCTGAAGGTCCAATTTAGGACCTTAAGGACAGGATTGCAATTAGTGATCATGAATGGATAGAATTTTTAAAAATAATGAAGCAGCAGGAAGTGACAATTCAATAGCTTCAAGATGATGCCAAGAACAACAATATAAGATTAACAGGCATCAGGGAAGAGGCAGAAGTCAATGCAAATGACGTAGCCAAAATATTCACAGAAGTAATAGAAGAAAACTTCCCAAACATGGGGAAAAAAACTGATAATGCAGATAAGTGAGGCATATAGAATGCCAAACAGTCACAATCAACATAAATCCACACCCAGACACATAATAATTAAGATCTCAGACATGCAGCATAAAAACAGAATACTAAAAGCTGTTAGAGAAAAAACACAACTCACCTACCAAGGAAAGCCCATTCAAATCACAGCAGACTTTTCAGCACAAACTCTCAAGTCAAGAAGAGCTTGGAATGAGATCTTCCAGGCCCTGAAAGAAAACAACTTTTAACCCAGACTGTTGTACCCAGCAAAACTTTCATTCAAATGTAATGGAGAAACAAGATACTTCCATGACAAAGAACAACTGAAGAAATTCATGTCCACCAAACCAACCCTAGAAAGAGTGTTGAAAGACATACTACATAGAGATGAAAATTACCACAACCCCCAGAACAACAACAGAAAGAAACAACAAAGTAGGACAAGCAATTAAATAAGGGGAAAAACAGAAAGCAAACAACTGGAACATAACATGGCAAAGTTGAGCCAGTACATATCAGTGTTATTTATAAATGTAAATGGCCTCAATTCACCTATCAAAAGAAATAGGCTGACAGAATGGGTTAAAAAACATGATCCCACAATATGCTATATACAAGAAACACATCTGACCCAAAAGGAAACTCATAAATTAAAAGTCAAAGGATGGAAAACAGTATTTGATGCAACAGCAAACCAGAAAAAAGCAGGGGAAATTATTCTAAATGCAGACAACATGAACTTCAAACCTAAAATGATTGAAAGAGATAAAGAAGGTCACTACATACTCTTTAGTAGAAAAATTCAAGAGGAAGAAGTAACAATTATAAATATATATGCACCAAATACAGGAGCACCCAACTATGTAAGACAGATACTAATGGACATGAAAACCAAATACACAAGAACATAATTATAACAGGGAATCTTAACAGCCTATTGTCACAAAGAGATAGATCAACTAGACAAAAAGTCAGCAAAGAAATAACAGAACTTAATCATACCTATGAGCAATTGGACTTACTAGATGTTTACAGAGTGTTTCACCCAACCACATCAGAATACACATTCTTCTCAGCTGTGCATGGGACATTCTCCAAAATAAACCATATATTATCCCATAAAACATGTTTAAGTAAATGCAAAGGTATTGAAATCATCCCATGCATAAATCTGGCCATAGCACACTGAAATTGGAAATTAATGGCAAAAGAAATTGCAAAACCTGCATAAATACATGGAAATTAAATAAAAACCTTTGAACAACCAGTGGGCTACAGATGAAATTAAAGAAGAAATAAAGCAATACGTACCATTCAATGAAAATGCAGAAACAATATACTGTAATCTATGGGATGCAATGAAAGTGGTCTTAAGAGGAAAATATATAGCAATAAATTGTCATATCAAGAAAACAGAACAAGCACAAACCAAAAACCTAATGCTTCATCTCAAGCTTCTAGAAAAAGAAGAGCAAGCTAAACCCAAAGCTCATAGAAGAGAGGAAATTGTAATGATTAGAGCAGAAATCAATGCAATTGAAACTAAAAAAAAAGTACAAAGAACTAATGAGTTGAAAAGGTGGTTCTTTGAGAGAATAAACAAAATTGACAAACCCCTAGCTAACCTTATCAAGAGAAAAAAGAAAAAAACCCAAATTCACATAATAAGAACTGAAAAGGGGGAAATTACTATAGATCCTATGGAAATTCAAAAGATCATGAATACCTACTTTGAAAATCTCTACTCAGAGTGGAAAACACAGAGAAAATGGATAGATTTCTAGAAACATATGAACTACCAAAGCTCAACCAAGAAGATATAGCAATTTTGAACAACCCAATATCAGCTATTGAAATTGAAAATGTAATTAAAAACTGACACAAAGAAAAGCCAAGGTCCTGATGGATTCACAGCTGAATTCTACAAGAAATTTAGAGATAATTTGATGAAAATACTCCTTAAACTCTTCAACAAAATTGAGAAGAAAGCAATCCTCCCTAAATCATTGCTGGAGGCAAGTTTTACTCTGATACCAAAACTAGAGAAAGATCCAACCAAAAACGAGAACTATAGACCAATCTCACTAATGAACATTGATGCAAAGATTCTCAACAAAATACTGGCAAATAGAATGCAACAAATCATCAAGAAGATTATACATCATGACCAAGTGGGATTCATTCCAGGAATGCAGGGATGGTTTAACATACACAAATCAATAAATGTAATACACTACATCAACAGAGCCAAAAACAAAAACCACATGGTAATCTCAATAGATGCAGAAAAAGCTTTCAACAAAGTCCAACACATGTTTATGGTAAAAACCCTTCAGAAACTCAGAATACGGTGCCTACCTCAACCTTATAAAGGTCATCTATGACAAACCAACAGCCAACATTATACTAAATGGACAAAAACTAAAAGCTTTCACTTTAAAATCAGGAATAAGACAAGGATATCTACTATCACCACTCCTTTTCAATATAGTTCTGGAAACACTAGCCAGGACAATCAGACAAGAGAGAGAAATAAAAGTAATAAAGATAGGAAAGGAAGTTAAATTATCACTATTTGCAGATGACATGATACTCTATATAGAAGACCCAAAAAACTCCATTAAAAGACTACTAGGGGTAATAAACAAGTTCAGCAGTGTAGCTGGATACGAAGTCAATTCTCAAAAATCAATAGCATTCCTCTACATAAACAAAAAACTCACTGAGAGAGAAACTATGGAAATATCGCTCTTTACAATAACATGTAAAAAAATGAAATACTTAGGAATCAACCTAACTAAAAATGTAAAAGACATATTGCTGAAAATTATACTACACTGAAAAAGGAGACTGAAGAGAATATTAGAAAATGGAAGGATATCCTTTGCTCTTGGCTAGGAAGAATCAACATTGTGAAAATGGCTATACTCCCAAAACTGTTATACAGATTTAATGCAATCTCAATCAAAATACCATTGACATACCTCACAGATCTAGAGAAAACTCTCCTAAAATTCAATTAGAAACAGAAGAAACCTAGAATAACAAAGGCAATTCTGGGCAACAAAGGCAAGGCAGGAAGCATCTCAACTCCTGACTTGAAACAGTACTATAAAGACACAGTGATAAAATCAGAAATAGACCTGAGGATCAATGGAACAGATTACAAGATGCAAGCATGACCACAAAGACACTCAGCCACCTGATATTTGACAAAGGGGCTAAATATGTCCACTGGAAGAAGGATAGCCTCTTTAATAAATGGTGTTGGAAAAATTGGCTCTCCACATGCCAAAAATTGAAACTAGATCCATGCCTATCACCATGCACAAAATTAAAGTCTAAATGAATTAAAGACCTAAGTATTAAAACAAAAACACTAAATCTACTGGAAGACAAGGTAGGTAGAAGTCTTGGAGACATAAGGTTAGGCAGAGAATTCATGAACAAAAAGCAAACTGCATGGGAAACACTTCAAAGAATCAACAACTGGGATGTCATACTATTGAAAACTTTCTGCACTTCAAAGGAAATCACCAAGAGAGTGAAAAGAAAACCCACAGAGTGGGAAAGAATTTTAGCCAGCAACCCCTCAGACAAAGGACTTATATTCAGAACATATAAAGAATTGAAAAATGTCAAGCCCCCCAAATTCAAAGACCCTCTCCTAAAATGGGCATCTGAGATGAACACACAGTCCTCAGAGAAAGATATACAAGTGGCAAATAAATACATGAAGAAATGTTCACCATCACTGGTCATTCAAGAAATGCAAATTAAAACAATATTGAGATTTCACCTCTGGAAAGAATAGCTGCCATCAAGAAATCAACTGATAACAAATGTTGGCCAGGCTACAGGGAAAAAGGCACTGCTCCACTGTTGCTGGGAGCATAGACTGGTGCAACAACTATGGAAATCCATATGGAGCATTCTCATAAGACCTGGATTGGAAGCTCCATTCAATCCAGCTATTCCCCTCATGGGTATTTCTCAGAAGAACTGAAAAGTTCATATCACAGTAACGTACGTGCACCCATGTTTATAGCAGCATAATTTATAATAGCTAAATTTTGGAAACAACCAAGATCCCCATAAACTGCAGAATGGATGAAAAAGATGTGGTATTTTTATACAATGGAATATTACCCAGCTATGAAAAAGGATGATGTTGAGGCCTTCATGGGTAAATGGAGACAACTTGAGACTATCCTCATTAGTGAAATAAATAAGAATCATATTTACAAATATCACATTGTGTCTAGTGTAAAAAGTGATAAGAACTATAAGAATAATAAAACCCAAAATGTGTAATTGCTATTGTAAAAAAGAGAAGAAAAGAAAGTGCTCTAAGGGATATAACTGCATGTATGAGTGTGTAAAATAGATGACCATATTGTTGAATCTTTGTTGGATCTTTGAGCAGAACTGTTTGCAGTCTCACTGTTTGAATGTCTACTATTTATCACTATTTATCCATTAACTTTGTAACTTGAACAACTACATCCAAGATGACAATATGTAATTTATCAACTAGTGATTTCTTAATGTTTTTTTCTTTTTTTTTCTTTTAGAATTCTGTATTGTTGCTACCCTTTTTCTTTTGCTTTCTTTTTTCTCTTTAAATAAATTTTTTACAAAATGCATAATTGCTATTGTAAAAAAGAGAGGAAATAGGAAGTGCAATGAAAGATATAACTGCATGAATATTTAAGTGTATAGGATTGACAACCATACTTCTAAGTTCTTGTTGGATTGTTGAATAGATCTGTTTACAGTCTCACTGCTTGAGTGTCTACTTTGTATGCTCTAATTTTGTAACTTAAACTACTATTTCTAAAAGGACAATATGTAATTTATCTACCAGTGATCTCTTAATGTTTATCCTTTTTTTTTGAAAGTCTGTAATATTTCTACTTTTTTTGTTTTTTTCTCTTTAAATAAAAATTTTTTTTAAAAAAGAATATTGGCCTGTAAACTCAGATATAAAACTATACGTAGCCCCTGTGTCAATAAGGAAAAGACAATGTTTTACCTGCAATGCCTAGAGAGACTCAGGGTTCTGAGAGAGTCATCTTGGGTCCCCTAAACCATCAATCTTCTCCAGTAGCAAATCTGAGCTTATCAGTCAACAACAAACCCAGAAACAGAGGTGATATTGTTGTTGGTTCCTGTGAGGGCAGAGAAGTTGATGACTTACCTTTCCTCTTATAGACAGAACAGTCACACTTCCAGTGGCCCTCTTGGGTGCAGATGGGACACAGTCCTGGAACTGGATTTGGGTTTGGGCATTCTTATGCTCAGTGTTCTTCTTGGTCATATTTGAGGCGTGGTCCTGGTGGGGCTCAAGGCTTAATGGCCTTGTTGGCAGTTTTACCTGCTGGCATGTCTCTTTGTGCCTCAAGTGCTATAGCAAAAAATTGGCCCTGAAGTTTGGCCTGAAGTTTAATCTTTTCTGAATCTTGTTTGACTTGTAATTTTAGTTCTTAGTTTTTCTGCTTAAGTTGATGCTTTCTATTGTTAAAAACATGGAAAGCCATACCTAAGAGATCTTTTTGAGGGGCTTGAGGGCTTAAATTATATTTTTTTGCATTTGGGTTGTATATCTGGTACCACCCAAGAGATAAAATGAGAGTTAAGTAAAACTGTTCCCTCAAGCATTTCAGGATCCACATAGTAAACTTAGAGAGGGCCACCATAAGCCGAGTTAGAAAATCTACCAGGTTCTCATCAGCTTATTGGGTCTGTTCTCCCATTTTTTGGTAATTAAATTGTTAACAAGAAATTTTATAGAGACCCTGAGTAAGAGAGTTGGTCATTTGAGCTAGCCATTTAGAACCATCAGCATCAGGCTGATAGTTCCATTTGGAGTCTTGATTTGGGATGGCCATCACCCCAATGGGAAAATCTTGAACAAAATGGTGTATCTCATCTGCTATCACCTGAGCCACTCACCAACATTCTGATTTTTGAGTGGGAAAGAGGGTAGTAGAGAGGATAATTTAAATATCTTCATAAGTCAATTTATAGATATGAGAAATAAATTTATTTATTGGGGTTGTTTATAAAGATTACCTCTTGGGGAGGGTTTTTGTTATATGGCAGTGATGAATTGCTGCTATATATTAGTATATGCAATTTAGGGGTTGGGGAATTTTTGGAACATGAGGGAAGGAAAGACAGGAAGTCTGGCTTGAATCAGGAAGAAGAAGTCAGATAAGATGTCTTTTGTGATTTCTTTGCCATGTTGGACCTCTGCTATGACAACTGAGCAGAATCATGAGGGGGAAAAGCTATCAAATATGTCATCTGCAAGAAACATACTTCATCTACAGACACATATTGAAAAGTGAAAGAATGGAAAAATAATACTCCAACCAACTAGAGCTTGAAAGCAAGTAAAAGTAACTGTGCTCATATCTGACAAGATCAATTTCAAAGCAATGATTGGATGACACAAAAAGATTGCTACATATTGTAAAGCAGCAAATTAAACAAGAAATAATAATACATATATGCAATATATATCCAATTTAAAATATATATACATATATATTTCATATATGTATATCCACATTCATATATCATATATATATATAATATATATATATATATATATTATATATATACAATTTAAAATTATTTCATTAGTACATGTTTGTAGTACATAATGTTTACATTTTTTGTGTTGGTACATGTTCACAACACATTTTCATTTCTTTTTTTTTTTTGTTTCTCCTCCTTCCAACTTTCAAGCTCTTTTCCACTTGAGAAAGATGTCTCCCTATTTCCTATTATCTATATTATATTTTGTTCTTTATTGTATTTTGGGTTTCTTTTTTTAAATTTTTTATTTAAAGGGATAAAACAGAAAAAGGAGAGAAATATTACAGAATTTCAAAAAAAAACAAACAGTAAGAAATCACTAGTTGATAAATTACATATTGCTCTTTTAGAAATAGTTGTTCAAGTTACAAAATTAAAGCACACAAAATGGACACTCAAGCAGTGAGAATGCAAACAGATCTGTTCAACAATCAAACAAGAACCTAGAAATATGGTCATCAATCACACATCTAAGCATACATGCAGCTATATCTTTTATAGCACTTCCTATTTCCTCCTTTTTTATAATAACAATTATACATTTTTAAAATTTTATTTAAAGAGAAGAAAAAAACAAAACAGAAAAAAGGGTAGCAACAATACAGAATTCTAAAAGAAAGAAAGAAAAAGGAGAATGAGAAAAAGCCCCACTAAGAAATCATTAATTTATAAATTACATACTGTCATTCTGGATGTAGTTATTCAAGTTACAAAGTTAAAGGGTACATAGTAAATATGCAAACAGTCAGACTACAAACAGTTCTGCTCAAAGATCCAACAAAGATTCAGCAATATGGTCATCTATTTTACACACTCAAGCATACATGCAATTATATCCCTTAGAGCACTTTCTTTTCCTCTCTTTTTTACAATAGCAATTAAACATTTTGGTTTTATTACTCTTGTAGTTCTTATTTACTTTTTACACTAGAGACACAATATGATATTTATAAATATCATTCTTATTTATTTCACTAATGAGGATAGTCTCAAGTTGTCTCCATTTGCCTATGAAGACCTCAAGATCATCCTTTTCTATATCTGAGTAATATTCCATTGTATAAAAATGACACATCTTTTCATCCACTCTGTAGTTGATGGCCATCTTGGTTGTTTCCAGGATTTAGCTATCACAAGTTGTGCAGCTATGAACATGGGTGCACATGTATCACTGTAATATGAACTTTTCAGTTCTTTGGGGAAAATACCCAGGAGGGGGATAGCTGGATTAAATGGGGCTTCCAATCCTAGTCTTCTGAGAATTCTCCATATGGATTTCCATGTACTGGCTCAACTTCTCCATGTTATGTTCCAGTTGTTTCTTTCTGCTTTTCCTCTTGTTTAATTGCTTATCCTACCTGGTGGTTTCTTTCTGTTGTTTTGGGGATTGTGGTCATTTTTATCTCTATCTAGTATGTCTCTCAGTACTCTTTCTAGGGTTGGTTTGGTGGACATGAATTTCTTCAGTTCTTCTTTGTCATGGAAGTATCTTGTTTCTCCATTAAATTTGAATGAAAGTTTTGCTGGGTACATTAGTCTGGGTTGAAGGTTGTTTTCTTTCAGGGCTTGAAATACCTCACTCCAAGCTCTTCTTGACTTGAGGGTTTATGCTGAAAAGTCTGCTGTGATTTGAACGGGATTTCCTTGATAGGTGAGTTGTGTCTTTTCTCTGACGGCTTTTAATATTCTGTTTTTATGTTGTATGTCTGAGATCTTAATTATTATGTGTCTGGGTGTGGATTTATGTTGATCGTGACTGTTTGGTGTTCTATATGCCTTAGTTATCTGCATATCAGATTCTTTCCCCATGTTTGGGAAATTTTCTGCTATTATTTCTGTAAATACTTTATGTTTGCCTGCACTCCTGTATCTTTGCTAATGCCCATTATTCTTATATTGTTGCTCTTGGTATCATCATGAAGCTTCTGGGTTGTCATTTCATGCTGCTTTGTTATTTTTAAAAGTTCTATCCTTTCCTGATCACTAACTGTGATCCTGTCCTCAAGGTCCAAAATCCTATCCTCAGCTTCCTTTAGGCAATTTTGCACACTTTCAATAGAATTGTTTGTTTCTCAGATGTCTCTTTGAGTTTGTTTCTTGAATTCTGCTTGTTTTCTATGTTGTTCATTCAAAGTTTCAATCAGTTTCCCATGCTCATGTACTTTTTTCTCTAGTTCTTCTTTAGCTGCATTCAACAACTCCTTTACTAAGGTTGTTATTTCTATCTTTATATGGGAGACTTCTTCTAATTTGATTTCCTCTATAGCCTGATGCAGTTATTTTTTTATTTCACTGGCTATCTTTTCAGATTCCCAGTGTGTTACTTTTGGGGTCATCTTTTTCAATGTCTCCTATACTTGCTTCTGGTGAACTATATGTTTGAGACTGCATTTTGCTTTTTTGTTTTGCCATTTTCACTCTGCCTGGTGTTTTCTATGTGTAGGAGGGGATCACACATACTATTTTCAGACACACCAAAATCTTACAGTTAGTTGGAGGGGGTTTTACTACTCGCCCTATTTATCCCCTGTATTTTAGGGGTATACTCACCACATTGATACAGTCAGTCCAGTGTAGTCCAAAGTTCACCACCTGGGAGCACAGTTCCAAATTTTCTCACACTAACTGGATCCCACTGAGATCTTCTGATGTTCCAGGTGGGAGGGCGGGCTCATCTGTAGCAGTCCAGGGCAGTTTTCAGTCTTGGGCTGGCCTCCTCGATGTTCCCAGTGGTGGGGCGGGCCCTTGGTGGAGGTTCCGGGCAGCCTTGCCTTGAGGTGGGCTTGCGTTGAAGTTTCTGGTGCAGGGCGGGCCCTCGGTGGAGGTTCTAGGGAGCCTACGCCTGAGGCGGGCTTGCGCTGACTTCCCAGTGCCAGGGCAGGCCCTCGATGGTGGTTCGGGGCAGCCTACGCCTGAGGCAGGCTTGCGCTGACTTCCCAGTGCCAGGGCGGGCCCTCAGTGGAGGTTCCAGTGAGCTTACCCCTGAGGCAGGCTTGCACTGAGTTTCCCGTGGCAGGGCGGGCCCATGGTGGAGCTTCCTGGGAGCCTACACCTGAAGCAGGCTTGTGCTGAGTTTCTGGTGGCAGGGCGGGCGATTTTGGTTTTTTTATATAAGAGACACCATGAGAAAGTGAAGCTTGTATATCAGATTTATTTCATTTAATGTTGTGGTCTCAGAATGAACAAGCATTGCATATAATGTCAGACTTCCCAGTAAAATTGTAACAGTTTACTTCAGTACCCAATATTACCAATAAGTCAACAAGACAAAAATAAAAAAAAAAAACAGAATTAAATAAACTACCTAGTACATTAAATTAACTTGACTGATATCTATAGAGTACTTTACTAAACTGATAAGAACAGATACTACACTTGATCTTAGCCAAAAGACTAAGAAGCATTATATAGAACACTTTATCCAACATCAGCAGAATGCATTTTTATTATCTCATGGAACTTTCTTTAAAATAGATAATATTTTAAGCCACAAAGCAAATCTAAATAGATACAAATGGAAAAATTTCATGAATTCTATTATGTAACAAAGGAATGACACTAGAAATGAAGGAAAAAAGAGAGCACAAAAACTACACAATACATGGAGAATATAAAGAAGAATCCCATAATCATAAGTGGAAAAAAAATCACAGAAGAAATAAAAATTTTTTCCAAATGATGTTTGGAATGTTACATACATTCTTATGGGAAACAATGAAAGCCATTCTAGTAGGAATATTTATAGCTATGAATGTCTACTAGATAAAGTGAGATAAAATAAATGATCAAATGATGCACTTCAAGGTCCCAAAAAGCAAGAAAAAACAAACTTAAAGCCAGTACAGGAGAAAAATATATTAAAAAATAATAAAGACTGTAAATTTAAAAAATTGAAACAAAACAATACAAATGGTCAATGCATCCATGAATTGACTATTTGAGAAAATAAACAACACTGATAAAGCTTTATCCAAACTTGCAAAAAGAGAAACCATTGAAATTAATAAAATTAGAAATAAAAAAGTAAAATTGCAATAGACATCATTGAAATCTGAGAATGATCACATATTATTGTCTTTCTTCTTTTCTTCCTTTCTTTTGACAAGAGTAGGAAAATTTGGGGAGGAAAAGGAATAGGGGACATTAATAGCTTCTGAGAAATAGGAGGGGTCCTAAATGGGTTGCCTACACAATATTTTCAAAATTCATATTCATGTTCTAATGGGAAGAGGAACTGGGGGGGGGAGAAAAGAAGAGAAAGTAAAAAATCAGGAAAGAAGAAAAAATGAAAAGAAAGCTTTTGTAAGTATGGAGAAGCAGAGGGGTTGGAGGGTGGGGTAGGAGAATGGGAAAAAATCAAATTATATCATGTACCAGCACAAATTTCCTAAGATGACTGTGATCATTATGTATATCTAAAATGTACCAGTAAACTTAGTAAACATTTTATATGAGTGCAAGTTGGAGAATGTAGAAGAAATGGATAAATTTTTGGACACATATTACCTACCCAAATTGATCCAAGAACATATATAAGACCTAAACAGATCAATGACAAGCAATGATATTGAAGCAGTAATTAAAAATCAACAAACTAGAAAAACCCAGGACCAAATGAATTTTCAACCAAATTTTACCAGATATTTAGAGAACTAATACCAATGTTCCTCAAAGTTTTCCAGAAGATAAAAAAGTATCCTGCCACATTTATGTTATGATACCAGCATTATCATATTGTTGAAACCAGATAAGGGTTCAAAGAAAAAAAGGAAAATTACAGTCTAAAATACTTAAAAATCATAGATCCAAATATTATCAAGATGATTCTTACATGCAGAATTCAAAATCACATTAAGGTCATAGAATATAACAAGGGCAGTTTCATTTCAGAGATGAAAGGATCATTCAAAATATGTAGATAAATGAATGTAATATAAATAGAATCAAATACAAAAAATCTTATCAATATATGATGAAAAAAATCTTTAACAGAATTCAACACCTATTCATGACAAAAATCATGTCAAATATGGACTGAAACTCAAAGGATGGAAAACTACTTCATGTGACAGGAACCCAGAAAAACCAGGGGTACTTATTCTACTAGCAGACAAAACAGATTTCAAGCTAAGACTGAGTAAGATAGACAAAGAAGGTTACTAGAATTTTGCAAAGGGAACAATATAAGAGAAATAGATAACAGTCATAAATGTACATGCAACAAATACCAGTGTACCAAAATATATGAAACAAACATTAACTGACATGAAAAATCAAACAAGCACCAATAGGATTGTACTGAGGGATCTCAATATCCCACTGTCACAAATAGACAGATTGACTAGACAAAAATGAAAATTAGAACTGAAGCAAACTTTTGAACAAATGGAATTAGTATATGTACACAGAGTGTTCCAACTCACGACATCAGAATACACATTCTTCTCAGTTACACATGGGAAATCCTTCAAATAGACCAGATATTAGCTCATAGAAAAATGCTTAAGTAAATAAAAAGGAATTGAAATTATCCCATGCATATTATCAGACCATAGTGCAATGAATTTGGAAATCAAGGGCTAAAGAAACCAAAAGAACTTCATAAATACATAGAAATCAAATAATATCCCCCAGATCAATGGGTCACAGATTAAATTAAAGAAAAAATTAGACATTTTGTACAATTAAATGCCAATAAAACATGCCTGAACTTATGGGATACAATGAAAGCAGTCCTAAGAGGGAAATTTAGAGCAGCAAATACCCACAGTAAGAAAACATACTGCACTCAAATAAAATACCAAATATTGAACCTCAACCTTCTAAAAAAAGAAGAGTAGGCCAACCCCAAACCTTGTATGAGGGAGGAAATCATAAAGACCAGAACCTAAATTAATGCAATGGAGACAAAGAAAATGATAAAAGAATCAATGAATCAAAGAGTTGGCTATTTGAAAGATTACATAAAATTGAACCTTTAGTCAATCTTATCAAAAAAAGGAAAGAAAGACTCAAATCCATTCAATCAGGAATTAAAAAGGGGGAAATTACAACAGATACTGCAGAAATTCCAAGTACCATAAATGCCTGCTATGAGAAATTGTATTCTAGAAAGATATAAAATGTGCGGATGCCTAGATACACATGAATTACCAAAGCTGAATAAAGAAGATACTAAAATTCTAATTAAACCAGTATCAGTCAATGATATTGAAGAGTAAATAAAAACCTACCAGATATTTAGAACCTACCAACAAAGAAATGCCTAGACACTGACAGATTCACTATTGAATTCTACAATAAATTCAGAGAAGACCTGATACTGCTACTTCTCAAACTGTTTAGTGAAACTGAAAGGGAAGAAATGCTCCCAAATTCATTTCTGAAGGATACCAAAACTAGAAAAGGACCCAACTAAGAAAGATAACTACAGACTGATATCCCTAATGAACACAGATGCAAAAATCCTCAATAAGTTACTGGCAAAGAGAATGCAGCAAATAATCAAGATTATACACCATGACTGAGTAGGTTTCATCCCAGAGATACAAGGATGGTTTAACAATACAAATCAATAATCAATACACCATATTAACAAGATCAAGCACAAAAATCATTTAATTGTTTCAATAGATGCAGATAAACCATTTCACAAAGTGCAATATCCATTTATGATAAAACCGAGAAAATTGCATTAAATGGACCTTATCTCAATCTAATGAAAGTCATCCATAATAACTAATATCCTACTAAATGGACAAAAACTGAAAACTTTTACTCTAATATCTGGAACAAGACAAGGATGTCCACTGTTACAACTCTTATTAATATAGTTCTGTAATCATTAGCCAGAGTGATTAAACAGAAGAGAGAAATTGAAGAAATAAGGGTAAGAAAAGAAGAAATTACAGTATCATTATTTGTGGATGAAATGACACTCCATGAAGAAGACCCTCAAACCTCCACCAAAACATTTCTACATTTAAGTCAAATTCAATGGTATAGCTGGATGCCAAGTCAATATCAAAAATCAATAGCTTTTCTGTGCACAAATAACATACTCACTAGAGATAAATTACTTAAACAACTTTCACAATATCACTCCCCCAAAATGAAATACCTTATAAATCTAATGAAAGAAGTGAAAGACCTCTACATTGAAAACTATACTACCCTAAAAAAGGAGACTGAAGAGATATTAGAAAATGAAAAGACATTCCTTGCTCTAGGTAGGAAGAACCAATATAGTGAAAATGGCCATACTTCAAAAATTTTTAGATTTAAGGCAATTCCCCAAAATTCCAACAGCATATCTCACAAAATGAGAGAAAATAATCCTAAAATTCATTTAGAACCAGAAGTGATCTATAATAGCAAAATCAATTCTGGGCAACAAAGGTAAGGCAGAAGGCATCACCATCTCTTAGTTGAAATTATAATACAAAGCTACTGTGATAGGAAGAGCATTGTCCTGCCAAAAAACAGATACAAGAACCAATGGAACAGATTATAAGATGCAGAAACAATTCCATACATGCTCAGTCACCCTATCTTTGTCAAAGGTGCCAAATACCTTCACTGGAAGTCACATGATCTCTTTAGTAAATGGTGCTGGAAAACTGGCTTTCTACATTCCAGAGATTAAAACTAGACCCATGTCTTTCACTACATACTAAACTGAAATCAAAATGGATCAAAGATCTAAATATTAAAACATAAACATTAAGTCAGCTGAACATAGAATAGGTAGAACTCTTGAAGACATTGATGTAGGCAAAGATTTTATGAATAAAACCCTATTGCACAGCAGCTATCAAAAAGAATCAACAATTGGGATCTCATTTTATTAAAACATTTTGCACAGAAAAAGAAACCACCAACAGAGTAGAGAGACAACCTACAATATGGGGAAAAAACCTTGCCACTTGTTCCTCAGTCAAAGGACTACTATCTATAATACACAAAGAACTAAAAAATCAAACTCCCAAAATTTAAAGACCCACTCCAAAATAGGCATTTGAAACAAATAGATATTTCTAAGATGAAGAAATAGAAATGGTGAATAAATATATGAAAAAATGTTCAACATTACCAGTCAGTTGAGAGATGCAAATTAAAACAAATATGAGATTCCATCTTGTTCTAGAAAGAATAGTTGTTAGCAAGAAATCAACCAATAAGAAATACAGCAGGAGTGTGGTGAAAAGGAACCCTTGTCCCTTGTTGGAATGTAGACTAGCACAGGCACTGTGGAAATAGGTGTGGAGGGTCCTCAAAAAGCTAGGACTAGAGGTCCCATTTAACCCAGGTATTCCCCTTCTTGGTATCTTATCAAAAGAAATAAAATCATCAAATCACAGTAATATATCCCTCCCCATGTTTATAGCAGCCCAGTTTGTAATAGCAAAATCTTGGAATCAGCCCAAATACTCATGAATGAACAAAGAAGATGTGTGGGTTTTTTTATACAATGGAGTACTACTGTTCTGTGAAGAAGGATAAGCTTGAGACAGGTCTAGCAAAATCAATGCACCTTGAGTCCATTCTCTTAAGTGAAATAAATAAGACATTCATGTATTGTTCCTCTGGTGCAAAAAACTAAAAAATGTTAATAGGGACCAAAATATATAATCAATATTGTGAATTATGAAGAAAATGTTCAAATGGGAGAGGAACTAGGTGAGAGAGAGGAGGAATGGGAAAGAAAAAAATGATTAGAAAAGAAGGAAAAATGGTAACAACAGTTTTGTAAGTGAGAAAGGTTGAAGGAAGAACAGATAAACGGGAAAAAAAGAATCAAGTTATATCATCTACAGGTACACATTCCCTGTAATGAATGTGATTATTATGTATACCTAAAATGTACCAACAAAGTTAATTAAGAAAACTTTAACAAGAAAAATTTGGCAATAGAACAAAATAAATATATACAAATAGGAAAGAAAAAAATCAAATTACTCCTATTTGTATATACCATTACTCCTTAAATATAAGTTCTTCAAACTTAGACCTTCTTTCTAGATTTGATAAACAAATTCAGCAAAGTGGCAGGGTTCAAAGTCAATATATCAAAATCTATCATATTCCCATTCAATAATCAATTTAGAAATATAAGGAAAGCATTTCCATTCACTGTAGCTTCAAAAATTAAATACTTAAAAAACATGAAATTATATGATTTATTCTTGGATTGACAGAAATATTATTTAAGTGTCCATATTACCAAAAGAGTTTATAGATTCAATACAATTCTTATAAAATACTATTAACATTCTTCACAGAACTAGAAAAAGCTCTCAAATTTTAACTGGAATCAGAAAAGACCAACAATAACCAAAACCTGATCAAATATGTATTGCTGAAGGCTCACTATAAGATTTCATGCTTTATGCCATTTGTGGGCTTCCAGGAGAAGAATGAGAAGCCAGATCCTTCCAGTGAGTCAACACCATGCATCAGCCACTGGGAGAAGAACCAGATGCCAGCCCCTTCCTGTGAGTCAGTGCCATTTTTGGGCCATAGGGAAAAGAGAAAGAAACCAGCTCCTTCCTCTATGTTGGTGCCATTTGCAGGCTGCCAGGAAGAGAACAAGAAGTGAGCCACTTCCTGTGAGTCAGTACCATGCCCAGGCCACGGGGAAGAGAGTTAGACACCAGTCCCTTCCTGCAAGTCAGTGCCATGTACAGGCCATGAGGAAGAGAACTAAATGCCAGCCACTTCCTGTGAGTCAGTACCTTTCATGAGCATGGGGAAGAGAACAAGAAACCAGCCCCTTCTTGTGAGTTGATGTCATTTTCAGACCACAAGAAAACATGACACCAGACCCTTTTGGCATGTAAGCTGGGAGACAAGAAGAGTCAATAAGTGACCTGCCGTAAGTGACCAGCTGATCTGGAGAAACAAAGGCTGAGATGATAGTTACTGAAGTAAAATACAACTTAATGCTTGTAGTGTTTAGTGTTTTATTGACTTTGCAAACCTAAAGTCAGTAGTCTGATTATCTAGAGGATAACAATATGAAGTATAGCATCTATGGGGGATGTCCTTCTAAAGGTGGTAGCCATTGTTAATTCTCTATTATCTTGTTTTAAAGTCCTGTATCATTTTCATTGTTTGGTTTGGTTTAGTTTTATTCTGTTTCAGCTTGTTTGATTTTATTATATATGATAGCATGGGCAGCTATTTCAAAGATAACAAGATATATTATGGTGGTCATTTTGGATTTACTATTATCCTGTTTTGAAGTCTTGCATTGTGTTGTTTTTGTTTTTATTTATTTTATTATGTTCTGTTTTGTTTGATTTTACTAAACTGAAGGTGCGAGCAGCTATTTTGAAGGCAACAAGAAGCATGATGGTAGCTATTGTTGATTTCCTATTATCTTGTTTTGAAATCCTGTATCACACTGTTTTGCTTTGATTGGCTTTATTCTGTTTTATTTTGCTTGGCTTTATTCTCTTTAAAAAAAACAATGAAGAGTAGAATCCACAAAAAATGATGGAACCAAAACAAGGAGTGTCTGAGGTCTTCCTCAGATGTCATGGGCCACTATATCAATTGTCAAGAAGGGAGGATAGTAAAAGGAAATAATGTGACTTCCTCCAACGAGAGGTCACACAGAGTGTGTAGTTTAGAAAAGGTCTCTTTTAATTTGTATTTAGCTTTCATGGGTGATATCCTCCCAGGTAGACATCCTCAATCAGGCTTTTGTCACGCCTGTAGACTGATCAGTTTCTGGTGTGACTAAAATAGAACTGTCATCTTCTGGTGGTGCCTTTGAGGTCATGTTATGTTCAGGTAATCTCAATCGAATTTTCAAGGAATCTAGCTGGGCTGGAAGAGGTGTCCAGCTGGATGAGAAGTCTTTGGTGTAAACCTTTATCAGACTTGGGTGGTCTACCTAAGGTATAATACTTACAATTTTTACAGCAGTCAGAGTGACAAGCAAAACCATGTGAGTTCCTGTCCATACAATCTGAAGGGGTTCTTTTTTCCAGATTTGACCCAGACTGAATCCCCTGGTAGGAATGGGTATGCAGGGCTACCTGAAGTGACTGGAATTCTCTTGGGAATCATTTTATTGATATAAGAGAATATTTTCCCTAGGGCCTGTAATTCAGCAGTTATATTTGATTCTCCTAACTGCCTGACATCTCCTATGAAGGCTCTACTTAGAGGAGGAAACCTCCCAAACAAAATTTCACAGAGAAAGTAACCAGATGGTCCTGGTATACATGGGGCCTGCGTTAAAACCAGAGACAGCATATGAACCCAGGGTAGGTGAGTTTCCTGACAGAATATGTCTAGAGTGGCTTTTAGGATACAATTTATGCACTCTACCTTTCCTGAATTTAGGCTGTCCTCTTCCACTCTTGAAGCTCCTTTTCCTGTGTCCAGTGGTCTTCCTCAGGAGACTATCCCCATGGCTTGTTGGTTGGGAGTGCATGGAGCTCTGTTTCATTTGTGGTGCTTGGGTAGGCTACTTCTCAAGCTGACAGCAAACCTCGACATCATCTACCTGGTGCTGGTTTTAGGTGCATGCAAAATGAAAAAATTGTGCAGTTAGGAAGGCTTGCATCTAGATTTCCAAAGGGCTGGGTGGCCAGGCATTGTGCAGTGTGTGAAATTGTGGGTGGAAAGAGAAAAGAGGAGTGGAGGTCCCAGAAGTTGGAGAGTCCAGGAATATGGATTGTCTGAGGAAAACTACAAGGAGGGAGCAGAGTGGGCCAAAAAGAGAAACCATGGAAACTACAACCACCAGCAGTGCTGTAGGGGTGGAGCCACACAAGTCTTTTGGAGTTCACATCTTGCCCCACTATATTTTGGACTTGATTTGGCCTCATTCCTTTGTATTCCCCTGTGTGTAATTTTTGAAACCATTGAATACTGGAAGCATTTAGTCTTCATTTCTACAGGGCTCACAACTAAGAGTTAGCCTTAAATCTCAGAGAAGACTTGAGACTTGAACTTTTTTTTCAGCAATGCTGAAACTGTTAAGATTTTAGCAGCTTACAGATGGACTAAATACCTTCTGCATAAAGGAATGTATATGAGTCTTTAGGGGTTCAAGGGTAGAATGTTATGGTTTGTGTCTGGATGTCCCCCCAAAGCCTCATGCACTTTTACTTTTTAACTTTTATGTTTTGGTACTTTTGAGAAAGAGTCTCACTATGCAGTTCAGGTGGGCTCTGAACTCACTTTGTAGCTCTGGCTGGCCTCAAACTTGCAGCAATCTTTCTGTCTCAGCTTCCTGAGTGCCAGAATTACAGGCATGCATCACCATGCCTGTAATTGAGTCTTTTTTTTTGTACTAGGTATTGAAATCATGACCTCATGCTATCAGGCAGGTGCTTCATGTACTTTTAGATGGGGCTTGTTTAGAGGCAGCTGAATCTAGAGTTTGTAATTGATTCATAGTGTAGTGCTTTGATTAAGGGTGAGTGATTGCTGAATCAATCCACTGATTAGATTGGCACTGCCCTAGGTCCAGTAGTCAGAATAAAATAAAGGGGGGAAAAAGAGGTTTGCTTCCTCTTTTTCTATTGTTTCTTCTGCTCTCTCCCACAGCCATGAACTGTTGCCCCTCTGCCATGTGCTACCTTGTCTTGGAGCCAGTCAATTATGGACTGAAACTTCTATAAACTGTGAGCTAAGCAAACTTTTCCTCCCATAACTTTGAGTGTTGGGGTATTTTGTCTTAGCAATGAGAGAAAAGTAACTAAGACAGGCTGGTCATAGAGGTTTGGTTGACCTGGTTAGGTAGAGCCATTGGCTACCATCTGGGTAAGATCTCTCACTTCTCTTGACAGTAGGCATCTGGAGAGTAGGTAGCTGTGATAATCAGAGTTTATTGGCAAAGAGTTCATCTGAGGGACTGAAAGGTTCAGACTTGTTTCTACTCTGGAGAGGCCACGTGGGGTGGGGGATCTGAGGGAGGTGTGCTGTCTGCAAGTGTCAGTGGCAGTGGTGCCAACAGTAGTCTAAGTAAACATGGCAAGGATTTGAATTCTTCATCAGAACTGTCCTAATGAATTGGCTTCTTTTTGCCCTTTATGAATTGTTTTCATCTCTGAGTGACAAAAACCCTACTCTGTGATTTTTTTACTTGCAGAATTGCACTCATGGTGGGAGAGCCTGACTGATCTCTATCCAGGAATCTATATGTAGTGGTCAGGGCAACATGTGGCACTCTACTCACCACTCTCCAAACAGCTTGGACCACATGGGGGTTGAGGGTTCCCTCTGATGGTCATTCAGCACCAAAGTGAGGCCAAACCATTTCATAGAGGGTCTGGAGCTTTGAGTTTTTTTTTTTTTTTTCATAATCACCATTAAAACTTTTTCTAAAGTGTTTGAATATGTAGCCTAAAGCAGTAGGCTTGCAATGTGCATTCTCCATCCCATGAATTCCCCACCCTGTGAATGGTCTTGCAACAGATAAGGGTGGGGGTTCCCTGTAGGAAACCACTCAGATTCCCACCTGACCATGTCCCTTATGGGTACCTAGGTACATCTTGGCTAAGCATCACTTATAACCCCAGGCCCAGTGAACCTCCTATTATGGAAGATGAGTTACCATTGTGCCATATGATGTCACCATGTAACTGCAGTTTAGGGCCCACTCAGATACCATAGCTAACACTATGGAGCCATAAATATCTATCTGTGGCAAACCATGTTCACATTCACTCACACAATCACTCAGAGGTTTTGACATTCTCTCCTCCTTTTTGGAAACTCACTGACTGTAGTCTCCAGTAGTAGGCTCTGGGAAGTAATCTGTCTTCCCTTATATTCATAAGGACAAGCCTGAACTTGGAAAAGAGGAAAGGCTTGAGGCCTTACCTTGTCCAGAAGTTCTACTGGGGACCAGTGCTTTTCTCTGACAAATCTAGTCATGAGGAAGTTGGAGCACTCACTGATCCTGTCCTCCTGTGGAAGGAGGTCTCACCAGGCCAGAGGCACACCACCCAGTACTCCAGGTAGGGAGCTGGCAGGCACTCCCCCAGGGATGAGCAGGTGGTTCAATGTATCAATGTAGTCAGTCCTCCTAGCCAGGGAACTGATGTTACAGCAATTTTAATTCACTGGAGGAGAAGAAAATAAGCAACACTCAGAGAAGTGGAGGGAACAATGTTTTAATATGCCAGTGGCCACAGAGGAGTTCGGCACTCCAAAGTCTAATCCCCAAGTATGAGGTAACAGTCTTATATAGAGCTTTGTGGTGGTAAAAGGGAAGAAAACTTAGTTACAAAGACAAAGCAAAGGCACTTATTTAGAAGTGAAAGTTTTGTCAGGCATGATGGTACATATCTGCAGTCCCAGGACTTAGGAGGCTGAGGCAAGTGGATTGCTGAAAGTTCAAGGCCAATCTGGGCTACATAGTGAGTTTAAGGTTAGCTGGCACTGCATTCCAAGACCTTGTCTCAAACAATAAAATAGAATAAAATAAAATAAAATAAAATAATTGACAATTTTATAGCTCTGCATATCTGGTTGTCCTGGGTTTACTGGAGAGTGAGATAACAGAATGTAATCAAGTTGTTTGTTTATCCAGTCAGAGAGCTACCAGTATGGGAAAAGGGGTGGGTGTCCACAGGGGAACATCTGAGATGAAAAGTTTTGCTTTCCCCCAAAACCCCAAGGTGCCATGCATAATACCATGGTGTGAAGCTATTACAGAGCCAAGATGCATTGCTCATGGCAGTTTAGAAATAGTGCCACAGAGGAAGGGGCAAGAGACTTTGCCATCACCTACCCAGATATGCCAAGAAGTGTGTTTGTTAATTTTGTGGGTGTTTCTTTTTTTTTTATTTAAAGAGGGGAAAAAAAAAACAAGAAAGGGGAAGTGATAATACAAAATTCCAAAAAAAGAAATAAAATAAAATAAACACTAAGATATCACTAGTTGACAAATTCAGGCTGTCATCTCAGAAAGAGTTGTACAAATTATAGAATTAAAGCACACAAAGTGGACATTCAAACAGTGGGAGTGCAAACAGTTCTGCTCAATGATCCAACAAAAATTTAGTAGTATAGTTCTCAATCATACACACTTAAACATACATGCAGTTGTATCTTTAGAGCACTTTCTTTTCCTCTCTTTTCTACAATAAAAATTACACATTTTCGGTTTTATTACTCATACATTTCTTATTACTTTTTTTAGTTAATAAATTACATATTGCCCTCTTAGAAATAGTTGTTCAAGTTACAAAATTAAAGCATACTAAGTGGACATTCAAACAGTGAGACTGCAAAGAGTTCTGTTCAATGATCCAACAAAAACCCAGTAATATGGTTATCAATCCTACACACTTAAACATACAGGCAGTTATATCCTTTAGAACACTTTCTTTTCCTCTCTTTTTTACAGTAGCAATTACACATTTTGGATTTTATTACTTCTACATTTCTTATTACTTTTTATACTAGAGACACAATGTGATATTTATAAATGATTCTTATTTATTTCAATTATGAGAATAAGCTCAAGTTGCCTCCATTTCAATATGAAGGCCTCAAGATCATCCTTTTTTATAGCTGAGTAATATTTCATTGTATAAAAAATCACATATTTTTCATCCATTCTGCAGTTGATGGGAATTTTGATTGTTTCCAAGGTTTTACTATTACAGATTGTGCTGCTATGAACATTGGGGCACATACATCACTGTGATATGAGCTTTTCAGGTTTTCAGGGGGGAAATACCCAGGAGGGGAATAATTGGGTTGAATGGAAGTTCTAATCCTAGTCTTCTGATAAATCTCCATACTGATTTCCATAGTGTCTGCACCAAAATGCACTCCCACTAACAGTGAAGCAGTGTTCCTTTTTCTCCACAGCCTCACCAACATTTGTTATCAGTTGTTTTCTTGATGGCAGCTATTCTTTCTGGAGTGAGATGAAATCCCAATGTTCTTTTAATTTGCATTTCTCAAATTACCAGTACTGGTGAACATTTCTTCATGTACTTATTTGCCATTTATATATCTTCATCTGAGAACTGTGCATTCATCTCAGATGCCCATTTTTGGAGAGGGTCTTTGAATTTGGGGGGCTTGATGTTTTTCAATTCTTTATATGTTCTGAATATAAGTACTTTGTCTGAGGGGTTGCCGGCTAAAATTCTTTCCCACTCTGGATTTTCTTTTCACTCTGTTGGTGATTTCTTTTGAAGTGCAGAAACTTTTCAATAATATGAGATCCCAGTTGTTGATTCTTTGAAGTGTTTCCCATGCAGTTTGTGTTTTGTTTGTGAATTTTCTTCCTACCCCTATGTCTCCAAGACTTCTACCTACCCTGTTTTCCAGTAGATTTAGTGTTTCTGTTTTAATATTTAGGTCTTTGATCCATTTAGACTTTAGTTGTGTGCATGGTGATAGGCATGGATCTAGTTTCAATCTTTGGCATGTAGAGAGCCAGTTTGTCCAGCACCATTTATTAAAGAGGCTGTCCTTCTTCCAATGAACATGTTTAGCCCCTTTCTCAAATACCAGGTGGCTGAGTGTCTTTGTAGTTGTCCTTGCATCTTCTAATCTGTTCCATTGATCCTCAGGTCTATTTCTTTGCCAGTACCAGGATGATTTTATCACTGTGGTTTCGCAGTATAATTTCAAGTCAGGACTTGAGATGCCTCCTGTCTTGCCTTTGTTGCCCAGAATTGCCTTTGTTATTCTAGGTTTCTTCTGTTTCCAAATGAATTTTAGGCATATTTTCTCTAGATCTGTGAGGTATGTTAATGGTATTTTGATTGGGATTGCATTAAATCTGTATAACAGTTTTGGGAGTATGGCCATTTTCACAATGCTAGTTCTTCCTAGCCAAGAGCAAGGAATATCCTTCCATTTTCTAATATCCTCTTCAATCTCCTTTTTTTAGCATAGCATAATTTTCAGCATATAGGTCTTTTACATTCTTAGGTTGATTCCTAAGTATTTCATTTTTTTAGATGTTATTGTGAAAGGTGATATTTCCATAATTTCTCTCTTGGTGACTTTTTTGTTTGTGTACAAGAATGCTGTTGATTTTTGAGCATTGACTCTGTATCCAGCTACACTGCTGAACTTGTTTATTACCTCTAGCAGTCTTTTAATGGAGTTTTTTGGGTCTTCCATATAGAATATCATGTCATCTACAAATAGTGATAATTTAACTTCTTCCTTTCCTATCTTTATTACTTTTATTTCTCTCTCTTTTCTGATCCCCTTGGCTAGTGTTTCCAGAACTATATTGAATAGGAGTGGTGATTGTGGATATCCTTGTCTTTTTCCTGATTTTAAAGTGAAAGCTTTTAGTTTTTGTCCATGTAGTATAATGTTGGCTGTTGGTTTGTCATAGATGGCCTTTATAAGATTGAGGTAGACATGATGTATTCCAAGTTTCTGAAGGGTTTTTATCATGAACATGTGTTGGATTTATCGAAAGCTTTTTCTGCATCTATTGAGATGACCATGTGGTTTTTGTTTTTGGTTCTGTTGATATGGTGTATTACATTTATTGATTTGCATATGTTAAACCATCCCTGCATTCCTGGAATGAATCTCACTTGGTCATGATGTATAATCTCCTTGTTGACAGGACCAAAAGCATATGCCAGAGCAAAGCATCTCTTTCATACCTGGTGCCGGGAAAACTGAAGATCCACAAGCAGACAATTGAAAGTAGATTCCTGTACCACATACTGAACTAACAGCAAATCAAACTGCATCAAAGATCTAAATAACCAGACACATTGAAAGTGCTGAACACAACACTGAGGAAAGAGTGAATCTATAGGCACAGGCAACAACTTTTTGAAAGGGATTCAAAAGCATAACAAATAATATCAATGATCTGCAAGTGGGACTACATCAAATTAAAAAACTTTTGCATAAGAAAGGAAACAACAGAGTGAAGAGACAGCACACTAAAAAAGAGAAAGTCTTTACTTACTCCCCTCCCTATTGAGGATTAGTAAGTAAAGTATGTAAATAACTTTAAAAAATTAACTGTTAAAAATGAATCAATAAAAAAGTAGTCAAATTACTTGAACAAATACTTCACAAAAGAAAAAAACTTTAAATGATCAAAAATATGTAAAGAATGTTTAACATCTGTAGCCGTCAGAGAAATGCAAGTTAAAATTACATTACCCCAGTCAGCAGTTAATATGAGGAACATAAAATACAATGAATGTTGGCAAAGGCAGGGATAAAGAGCTCTCTTACATAGCTGGTTGGTGGGAATGTATTTTATCCGGTAATGAAATTTGTCGGTACATTCCTCAGATGATTAAACAGAGAAATACTATTTGTCTGGGTTACTTATCTCTCACTGCTGAGATAAAATACCTAATGCAAAATACCTGATGTCCAAAATAAAGGAAGGTGGCCAGAGACATTACTCAGAGTCATAAGAGCCTGCCTGGCAAGCACAAGGTCCTGAGTTCAATTCCTGGTGCCAAACAAATGAACAAAAAACACCAAAATGAAGAAAGGAAAGGTTTATTTAGCTTGCAGCCCATACTCAGCTGGCTCCATGGAGCTAAGTTACCATAGACTGAACCATCGGAAAGGATCAGAAACAAAACAAAGCTTCCCTCTTCAAGTTGTTTAGCTTAGGTATGTATATCAGTAACAGAAAGCCTCCTAACACAGAGGTGGAAACAAAAACTGTGAAATAAGTGTGTAAATCACAGAGGATAGTGACTGTCCGGTGTATGGTGAATAGAAGTTCTAAAAAGAAAGAGGAAAGAAAATCAAAGAGAGGCAATATGACAAAAGGTAATGGCTCAGAATTTCACCTATTGCTTAAACACGAAAGCTTATGTTTAGCAAGTATATTACATTCCATTCTTGGAAAAAAGTAAATTCCCAAAAGTTTAGCAAGACTGCAGCATACCAAAGACAAAAGTTCCATGTAAAGGGATCTATAAAAAGACTGACATTTTAATAGCAGTAATAGAGGCCTTAGCAAATGAAGCAATTTCACTGAAATGCTGAGAGAGAAAAAGACGTGTCATTCAAGGGTTCTATTCCTGGATAAATTATTACTCAAAAATAAAGGTGATGTAAAGAAAATTTCAAACAGAGACTTTACCACCTACAAGCCCTCAAGGAAATATTTATTCCAGCGTATACTTAAAAGAAAAAGGGAACATACAAGGAAAGAGGAAGATGGACAAAGCAGTAAGACTTGAAGATTTGAAGCAAATGTGCAAATGTATAAACACACACACACACGAGTAACAGTACTTGCTACTCAAGAAAGAGCTTGGGGCCAAGTGAAGAAGCAGAATGCAGTTTCTAATTCTGACATATTTGAGGTGTGAAAAAAGACGAACAACAATTGAGAAAGAATAGTGATCAAGGAAACGTGTGAAAGTAGAGGGGAACCAATGAGTGGAAGAAGGGTAGCTGAGCAACATTTAGATTTCAAACTTTATTCTAAATCAGATTGAAAATAATAAAAAGTAATTAGAGCAGTGGCGACAAATGCATACTTATTTAAAAAAATAATTTTGGCTTTGCCAAAGAGAACTGTGACATGATTTACAAATTCTGAGCGATTCTGGTAAAAGTCAACATTACTTCTATTAGCATGTTAACAAAAAGATATAGAAATATGAATAGATTTTAGAAATACTGAAGAGAGGAATCAAATGGTACCCAAAGTAAATTCCAAAACAATTAAAAAATAAAAGCAAAGTAAATTCCAAGTTTGTAGTGTGAACCATATTATTTTTAAAGTGCCACATTGGAGGAAATAATGAGCTCATTTTTTAAAACAGTTAAGTTTCAAATAAGAAATTCAAGTGGAATATATCAGGGAGGTAGCTGTATCTCTATATCTAGTTTCATAAAATAAATTGGTAAAGGGGTTAAAATTTGAAATTAAGTGTATATAATGGGAGGAATGGGAGTCAATAAGATTGTCTAGAGTAGTGGTTAGAAAGAGGGAGGTCTACAAGTCTCTTATTTCAGATTGACTTTGGCATCAGGATAGAGGTTATGAAATCAGAAGAAAATGTTTAAATATGAAAGGGAACTAAGAAAAGGGAAAGGGAAAGGAAAGGAAAAGAAAGAATGAAAAAAGAAGGCAAAGCTAGAAACAAATAAAGAGGGGAAGAACAGTTGAAGAGAAGAGAGAAGGGAATGGATAAAAAAGAATCAAGATATATCATGCTTATGTGATTATTTCGTATATCTAAAATGTACCAATAAACTTAATTAACAAAAAAGAGCTAATAACAATGGACACTGGATGAAAATAAAGTACCTATAACAAAGACACAGGAAAATATTTCACATAGAGGAAGGATGACATCAAAGCATCTAGGATAGATCACCCAAAAAATTCAAAAAGTACCTGGATTTTTGGATTAAATGCAACAAATATTCTAGTAAATATATAAATGCATTTGCAGAAGTGTAAAGCAGCAGATAATGAGGCTATGGGCCAGCAAAATGTTATCAGGTAGAACCACAATTGCCCCATCTGTTCTAAGGCAAGAACCAGTGATGGGCAAAAGCACCAGTCAGCATTTTTGCACGTGTCTAATAGTAAAGAAAGTTGATATAATACCTTGTCTTTTTGTTTTATAATCCTAGTAAGGAATTAGCAATCCCTGGAGAAGTGGCTCTCCCATTGTGTGGAATTGTTAAATTACCTATATGTCCAGAAAATTCTAAATCAGCTGACTAATTCAAATTTTTGCACATTAAATAAACTTGCTAGTCATAAGCAAATCAAACTATTATGCATCTTCATCTCTGGCTTTTCCCAGTCTTGAAAAATTACAAATTAGATAATGAAATAAACTGTAAGAAGAGACAGCAAAACCAAGAGTAAAATGTCTCTTTCCAACAACCAAGATCTTTAAATATTAGAACTATCATATCAAGAATATAAAATAATTATGTTTAAATTTTTATTATTTAATTATATTTTGATTGACAAATAATTGTATATGATTATGAGATACAATATGATATTTGATACCTGTTTACAATGTAGATTAAGTTAGGTTAATTAACCTATCTGTGAATTCATATATTTACAGTACATGAAAAAATTTTAAATCACTCTTAGAAATTTTTAAAGATACATCATTTTAAGGAAATTAAAAAGTAACTACAGATTAAGGGTAACAAAATATATGGGAAGATTTGAACATAAAAAAATTATTGAGTCAAAAGCTAAAAATGGTATCAGTAAATTTAAGCTTCAGTGTATAGGTTAAAAATGAATAGAATCTGGGTGTAGTGGTGCACACCGGTAATCCCAGCACTCAGAAAGCTGAGACTGGAGGATTGTGTCAAGTTGGAAACCAGCCCGGGCTACAAAATGAACTCAAGACCAATCTGAACTACACAGGGAGACCCTTTGTCAAAAAGACCAATAAATAAATAAATAAATAAATAAATAAATAAATAAAACAAAAATGAATAGAATAAATAGTTGTTGTAGGAACTGAAGAGGAATATGGATCTAATGAAATTACACAAAACACGAGAAAGATAGAAAGACAATTATGCCTATCTAATAAACCCATATCCATAAAAGGAATGTCTACTCCTTTAAAAATATAATGTTTCTGTACGTTTCAGTGCAGCACTGCAGACACATCGGTCCTCATGTCCAAAGGTCTATAGTGCAGCCACTTCCTTCCAGCAAACATTCGCTCCTCGATCGTATGATGGGCTTGAGTGCATGGACATTGGTGATACAATGTATTTACAGAAGGTGGGTTTAGGAAAGATGCAAAGGTTACTGTGGTTTACAGAAAGAAACTCCACAATGGCTGGGCAAAAAAGCCCAACTTTCCAGAGTAATTGGCTCATCCTTTTCACTGCCTGGTCTCCTCTCTTTCTCCAGAGCTGGAGTAGAGCCAGAGAGGATGGAGTCCTACAAAGCAGGGACCTGGTGACAGAGTACTCTACTCTCCCAGACCACAGAGCAGTACTGAGTATATGAATACACAAATATTAAAACTTCTACTCTTCACCTGGCAAAAGATAAACCTCCAAAGGATGGTGATAGGGTTATAGAGAAAGAAACAAATGCCCAATAACAATATGAAAAGGTGTCCACCTAATTAGCGATCATGAAATCAACACAAAATTTAAAATAGTATAAAGATACTATTTCATATTCACTAGACTTTCAAAGATTTTAAAAAAATGATAAGTATTTCTTTTTTATTTTAAAGAGAATAAAACAAAAGAGAACAGAACAAAGCAAACAGAACAGGACAATGCAAGCAACACAGCACTTCACAACAAGCCAACCAGACATCAATAGTAGCTGCCATAATGTCTCTTTTCTTCAAAATAGTTGAGCATAGCTTCACAGACATTAATATCAAACATAACAAAATTGCATAAAACCATTCAAAGGAATGAAAGCATTACAGAACTTCAAAACCAAATAATAGGTAATGAACAATGGCTGCTATAATATCTCATTTTCCTCAAAATAATTGTCTATACCATCACACATAATAAAATCAAATAAAACAGGATAGAACCAATCAAAACAGAACAAAAACATGGTAGGACTTCAAAACAAGATAATAGTAAATCAGCAATAGCTACCATTTGTTTTCTTCAAAATAGTTGTTCATACCATCATACATAATAAAATTAAACAAAACAGAATAAAATCAATCAAACCAATGAATGAAAGCATTATAAGACTTCAAAGCAATATAATAGAAAAACCATGATTAACATAATATATCCCATTATATTCAAAATAGCTTCCCCTACCATTTGACAGCATAAAATCTAACAAAACAACACAGAACAAAGCCAAACCTAACAAAATTGTGTAAACAATGCAAGAGTTCAAGATAAGACAATAAGAAACTGACAGTAGTTTCCATCTTTCCCTCCCAGGTTTGCTCTTACATTAACTATTTTGCTTTTGGATCCCATTAACTCCTTCTGTTTCTTATGCTAGGGTTCATGCATGTGAGTTTTAACTGCTTTGGCCATGGACATGATCTCCAGTTGAGCCCATTTGCCTACAGGAGCCTTGAGATTATTCTACTTTATAGTTGGGTAACTTTCCACTGCATGAAAATACCATATCTTTCTTATCCATTCTGCAATTGATGGGCAACTTACTCTTGCTTGTTTTATTTTGTTTTGTTTTGTCTCCTGTCACATGGAACAATTGTTTTCTCTCCTTTGATTTTCAGTCTATGAATTTCCTTTCCAGTTGAATGTGTTTCTTGTATACAGTATATCAATGCATCTTGTTTTCTGATCCACTCTCCCTGTGTTTCTTTTTATTTTTATTTATTTTATTGCTGACCTGAGCCATCTACATTAATGGTTACAGCCAGCATGCATTGGTTTGTCTCTGCCCTGCTATCCTCCTGTTGTTGGCCCTCCACTTTTCCCCTTAATTCAATTGCCTGTCTTATTTGGTGATCTTCCTCTGCTGCTGTTCTTGGAACCATGGTCATCTTTATCTCTCTCTAGAATATTCTTTAGCACTCTCTGTAGGGTTGGTTTGGTAGTCTGAATTCCTTCAGTTGTTCTTTATCATGAGTATCTTATTTTCCCATCAATTTTGAAAGGTAGTTTTGCTGGGTAGATCAATCTGGGTTGAAAGTTGTTTTCCTTCAGAGTTTGAAACACTTCACTCCAAAGTCTTCTTGACATTGATAAGTCTGCAGTGATTCTGATTTGTTTTCCTTTATAGGTGATGTCTCTTTTCTCTAACAGCTTTTAATATTCTGTTCTTGTGCTGAATTTCTGGGATTTTGATTATTGTATGTCTAGGTATAGATTTACTTTGGTTATGTCTAGTTGGAGTCCTGCATGCCTCACTTATCTGCATGCCAGATCTAGTTCCCATGTTTGGGAAGTTTTCTTCTATTACTTCTGTAAATATCCTTTTAATTTCATTTGTGTTGACCCCTGCTTCTTCACCAACACCTATCACTCTTAAATTGTGCTTCTTTGTCTCATCTTGCAGACATTGAGTTGTTATTTCCTAATTCCATATTATTTTTAAGAGATCTTTCCTTTCATGATCACTCCCTGAAATCCTATCTTCAAGGTTTAAAAGTCTATCTTCAGTCTCTTTCAAGTGGTTTAGCCAGCTTTTGATTGAATTTTTAATTTCCTGCATCTCTCTTTGAATCTGTTTCATGCGTTGTAATTCCTTTCTACATTCATTCAAGGTTTCCATCATTTTTCTATGCTCTTCTTTATTATCTCTGTCTTCTTTAGACCTGCTGAACAATTATTTCAATATGTTTGTGATTTCTTCTTTTACCTGAGACATTATTTCTGATTTGACTGCTTTTACAATCTCATGAAGTTGTTTCCTTACTTCAGTTGCTGTCCTCTCAGAGATTTCAGGTGTGTAACTTCCATTTTCTTCCGTGACTGTATCTCCCAGACTTATTCTGTGTGGGCTAGAAGTCTGAGTTTGCCTTTTGCTCCTTTGTCTGGACATTCTCTTGGGTTCTTCCCAAGAAGCTGGTTGTGGGGCCCCAAGTCCTAGAGTAGGGGGATGGGACAGGCACCTGGGCTCCTCTAATTCCAGATTTACAGGGAGGTGGCAGGACATGGAGTGGGCTTCTTCAGACCTATGCAGCTACAATGTGGCTTTGCCGATGATCAGGGGTGCATGGAGGTGGGGCTGCTTCTCTCAACCTGTGTGTTTACAATGGGACTCTCATGATGCTGACAGTCACACAAGGGTATGTTTGTCTGATTCTGCTAGTGGGTGGTGGCTGCCTGAGGGAACCAAGGGCCTCCAATGGGGTCCTACAGATGCTCAGGGCTTACCTGGCTGTGTGTCCTTACTCCTGTTGGCTGCCTACAGGAAGGAGACTTTTGGTGCCAGCTCCCTGAGATTAAAGGCAGATCTGCTGGTTCTTTCTGCCCACACTGGCCTCCTGCAGGATGTGGCTTTTTGGCAGCAGTGCACAGCAGGCAGAGGTGGATCTGTCTGTCTCCCTTGGCCTGAACCAGGTGTGCAGAAGAAAGGGCCTTCTGGTGGCAGTGCCCGGAAGGCAGAGGCAGATCTTCGGATCTTGTGGCTCTCTCTGCCTGCACTGGGCACTCAGAGGAAAGGGACAAGTATTTCTTACAGAGGATCTGAAGAAAAGGAACCTACTGAGTCCTCAAATAGAAGTGTAAATTGGTACAAGCATTCTGAACAGTCACTTAGTTTTACTCTCTGAATAGAAAAAGCAGATCACATAATCTGGAAATTCAATTCCTAAGAATATATATTCTAGAAAAATTCTCACATGTGTCCAACACATGACACATTCAAAATGTTTACAGAAACATTTGGTTTGTTTTAGGAAATAAGAGGTATGGTATATGTATTAATAAGTAAGTTAATGGATACGTATATTGTATTACCTTTTAACAATAAAAATCATATTACTGAAAATGTAAATAAAATTGAGGCATAGATTTTTCAAATGAATAAATGCCAATAATATACTTATCAATATTTATTATATCTAATACAATACCAAATGACATCTATAGATATTATATTCTATTACAGGTTTATTAAGTATTATTAATTTAGAAACTGAAGTTCTATAAGATGCATGCAATTGTACATGATGCAATTATAAGGATGTCTGAGACAGTGATAAAGCATCAGTTGTAGCTGCAGATGTGACTGATGTACTTCATTGTTTACATATGATGAGAGAGAGAGAACTCTGTCCCTCATTTAAAAATACTCTTGTGGTTCAATCTACTTGGACAAATGTTGGCTACGTGATCATTCTTTGAACAATAATATTCACAGCTATATTGACTTAAATTTTAGTTGCTAAATTAATTATTGCTGAGGGAAACATGGTTGCTAGATGGTTTAATTAGATGGTTTAATGGGGGTCCAATCCCTACAGCTGAAGATCGAGACAGATTCTTATGTCTTAGGAGTCAACTTGGGAGAAGCATAAATAATGTATAAAACTGGATTCTTTTAGGAAGAAGAAATTTCTGGGAGTTAATGTAGTGGCTAGGACTACTACAATAGTAATAGTGTAGAATGTGAATGGTGAGTGTGTATGTGAAGGGGGTGGGGTAGAGGGAGAAAGAAGAGAGAGACAGACACACAAAGAAAGAGAGAGAGGGAGAGAGAGAGAGAAAAAATTTAAGTAGAAAAATAGAACATAAAATAAAATATTAAAAGGACAATAGTTCAGTCCTGGACATATTAATTTCTGTGTACCAATAAGCAAGCCAAATGGCATTTGGCATTTGAAAACACATAACTGGAACCCAAGAGAGATCCAAATTGGAGTCATAAGTGGGAATCTTTGCTATAGAAATAAATATGTCATCCATAGAAAAATGTATGTTTTCCTCAGAACAGAGCCAATATAGATTAATGAATTTTGAAGAATGTACCATACAGAAAACAAAAGCAGAAAAATTAAGTAAAAAGAAGAAAATAAAGACTGAAATTGATACAGTAAACTAAGGTAAAATGTAGCTGAAGTCAAGTGTCAAAATTATTACATGTTGCGGAGAGATTAGGGAAGGAAAAATTATCTTAACCTACTATGTTTATCAACAAAGTTTGTTGGTAATCAGATGAAAGTAATTGCAGAAAAATGGAGCAAATGCCACATGGCAATAGCTTAAGGAATGCACTGGAGATGCGGAATTAGCAATGCTGCACATGAACAACTTTGCTCGTAATTACGACTGTAAGCAAAAGATGTACAATACCTCGTGAAACAGGTGGCTGGAGTGCTGAGCCTGGCTTGGGTGGCAAATGTCGTTATTGTTATTTCTGTCGTGATGGTGATTAGGGCACATTCAAAGGCTGCTAGGAAGAATAAGGGGGAAGAGATTGTTGTGTCTGAGAAATAACATAACTAACCCAGCTCGGTTTTTCAGAAGGCAGAAGAGTCCAAAGCACAGGAAGTAAAATTGTCTGTTGTAAGGGGAAAGGATTTCTTTATTGGAACAAAGGTGAAAAAGAAGGGAAGGGATGGACACGATTCTGTATTCCATCACACAGTCTGCATGATATGTCTCTAACTAGCCTCTTCATCTTTTCTTCTTCCAATCCATTTTCCTTCCAGCTGTAAAAGCAAGGTTTTTAAAATGTCAGTCTAAGCAGGAATTGTACTGTGCTGCCATTATTTACATGCCTGGCAGTCTTCTGCATTATGGGCCTTTGAAAAGAACTCTTGTTATTCATCACTTTGTTCCCATTTTTATAAAATAAATGCTCAAAAATGTTATTTGAATGAACAAATGCCTAATGACTTTTGTCTTTAATGCTCCTGGAACTAAAGGCTCCACTTTCCATAGAGATTGTCAGATGATACATTTTTAGATAAAACTATGAAATCTTCTCTTAGTTTTAAAGGCTTCACAAGGTTTTAAAGACATTCAGACCTTGTTTCAACCCCACTATTTCTGTGCATCCTGTTTTAAAGCCCATGTCTGCAAAAGATTGTTCAAGTCTAGGTGGAAATGTATCCCCTGCAAAGCTGTGTTTAATTCCTAGCCTCTAATTCTTGTGAATGTGGCCTTATTTAGATCTTTGAAGATATAATCAAGTAAAGGTAAAGTAATGTTTGACTAGGGTGGGTCCTAATTCACTGACTAGTACGCATGTAAGCAGAAGGAAACTGGGGCGCAGAACACAGAGTGGTACCCTGTGCGAAGATGGAAGCTGAGATTGCAGTAATGTGTCTACTACCCAGGCAACAAACATCTGGTAAGCAACTGCCAGAAAGCAGAAAGAGGAGAGAAAGCCTTCTTTCTGGTGGCCTCCAGAACCAGCCTCCAGGATGATGAGAGAATAAATTTGTCTTGTTTCAAACAACCCAGTCAATAGAATTTCATTAAGAACACTGCAAGAAATGAATGCAGTTTGTGTGTCTGGCTTGCTTGAATTAACTGTAAGTATGTTGTCATGCTCATTACTACACACATCTCAAATCTTCCCAAATTTGTAAGGTTTTTCAGTTTTACTCATTGAGGAAATTACTCCAATTACCACATGTAACTTATATAACTTTGTCCTAACTTTAGGACAAAAGTTCACTGCTGTCAAGGTGTTGTTTTTTTATTTCCTCTATGATGGTTTGCTTTTTCTTTGGTATGTCAGTGTTCTTTGATGAAGAAAAAAATTCCAAGTGACACTAATCTGCTTAAGTTGCTATGATTAACACTTAGACGGTGACAGAGTCTAAGTAGGTGGTGGCAGCAAAAATTTGGCCTCAGCTAATGACTTCACATAAGAAATTTCACAGCATAAAAATTTCCATGCAATGTTTTGAGATCACACACAAAAAAGACGAAAGGCAAAAACAAAACAAAACAAAACAAAAATCCTAAAACTTGATGTTCCAATGCTAAAACTGCTTCACTATTTTCTTAAAATAAACTCATCGGTTCTTGTGCTCTGCTCACCCATAAGAAGGGGCGCCTGCCAGCCCAAGTGTGGCCTCTCCCCAGTTTGGAAACCACTTCTCCTCATTTATTTCTAGTAAACATTGTTCTAGCAAAAAAAAAAAAAGGCTCAGGAACCGGGGGTTTTAGCTCAGCAGTATAAGCACCTGCCTGACAAGCATGAGGTCATGAGTTCCATCCTTGGTACTAAAAAGAAAAAAAAAAAAAAAAAGAACCTCCGTTTCATACACAGAGGAGACCTGTAGATTGATAGATTTGATATTTGTTTTTTAAAAAAAGCTCATATAGGACTTTGTTTTCACAATACACTGTCTTTTTCACTATGTGTCACTATGAGATAACAAAAGACAAGTTAGCTTTTCTTTAATACATTTTTAATTAAAATATATTTTAAATAATTTTATTTTAAATTGGTAAAATTTTGGTAATTTTTTATTCATTTATGTGTAGAATAATAATATATTAAATTAGCCCTTTTTTGTAAACTGCATTGGATGTGTTCATTTCAATTTATGGGAAAAATTGGCTTTTTGGAAATAGTATCTTGCTATGTGGTTCAGAACCCACAGCAGCCTTTCTGCCTCAGCCTCCCAAGTGCTGGGATTGCAGACATATGCCATCATGCCCAGTTGAAAGGATAGTTTAAAAGATATTTTAATGGAAATTCTGTGTTCTGAGCTGACAGATGACACTAGTATTTATTTGGTCATTTAATTTGAATCAAGAAAATTGAAAGTATCACAACTCATACGAGACATAGTTTTTGTTTTCATTTACTATTGAGTATTAAACAGTTTTGTTTTTCTTCCTTTTTGTGTGTGATACTGTGCTATATCATGGTAAGTTGTCTAAAGCAGTTATTATGTTGTTACCATTTTGATATACTTGCTATGGCTTAACCTAAAATGTCCTCTCAGAGGCTCACTTGTCAAGAGTTGGGGCAACTGGGAGGGGATTTGATCATGGGGCTCTTTTCAGTGGATTAATTCTTTGATTCATAGCTGAATGTGCTGTCAGGAGATGGAGCCTGGCTGGAGGTGCTTGGAATTCTCCTGTCCACAGCCCCTTCCTCTTTCTCTTGCTCTTCATGTCTCTCTGCCCTCGACTTCCACGTGCAGAACAGCTTTCTTCCCCCCTTCCCTTCCACCATGATATTCCTGCCTTGGTGCAGCGCTGACCATGGACTGAAATCTGTGAAACCATGAGCCAGCGTGAACCTCTCCTTCTTTAAATTGTCAGTCTCAGGTATTTAGTCTCAGTCTTGAAAACTGACTGACACAATGCAATTCTTTTTGGTCTGAGAAAACACAGGCCCCGTGATTGAATAACTTGAAAAAAAGATCTTGCTTCTTTAGCTCAGGAGCAAGGAAATAGAAAATGTCAGGAATTAATTTCATATACAAAAGTAAGAGACTATGGAAGCCACTTCTAGCCATGTATTCCTCCTTTTGCTCATTGGGGATGGTGGGAGAGCAGGAGAGGGAGCATATGGATTATGACCTTAAATTTCTGTCTAAATCACTGGTCATTTGCCATCAGGAAGAACAACAGACAGAAGTATTTTACCTATTATGAAGGCTTTGCTTACATCCTTGTTCTCTGAGTGTAGGTGTATATCTGATACTATTCTCCAGCCCTGGATAGAATTGTTGTTTATTTGACTTTTGAAGATGATTCGTTGGTGACTGTTCACTATTTTTAACATGTTGACATAGTTCTATTTACACTTAGAAACACATTTTGAATAAAATTGTAAACACAAAAGTATGTGTGCTTAGAAAGTAGTTGCTTGTAATTTTATTTTTTCATTATAGAAGAAAATAATGTAAGGTTTTGTTACACTGTCATGAAAACCCATCTTAGGGCCTTCTATAAATGTAAGTTATGAGCTGGCAGATACTGGATAGGATAGACTGTGGTTATTATTAACTGTATATTGTGTAGAGTTTTTAATAGTCTATCCCTGGAAACACTGAAGTATTAGCTAATCAACTATGCTACTTCAAATCAATATCACCAAGCTGTTTTAATTTTTTTTCATCTTCCCCTCATGGACTGTTATTTTGATGGATTGTCCAAAAACTAGACTGTATCTATTAAAGAAAATCTTGTGTAGTTGTTTAGGGAGTATTCTGCTTTTGATTAGTCTTTTTGAATTACTATAAACAGCTTTTGTAACCCTCATGACTCTCAGATGGGGCACCACTGACCTAAGACCTGAGCTTGCTTCTGACCTCATAAATGCATAAATCTTCTTATACACATGAAAAGCATGTCTCTCCTAGTGTAACACACATGAAGCCCACATTTGAGCACAACTATAGGAAGAATCTGCACTTTCTTCTATGTGATTGTGTAAAGAAAGAAGAAGAAGATTTCTGGAATCCTGGTTTAGAACATGAACTTATTTCCTCTCAGAAACAATATTTATCTTAGTCGTTATGCATGGTTGAAATCCTTGGAGGTAATGTGAGTTTTGTTCCAGACCATTGTAATTAAGCAAATATTTTAATGAAAAATACAATTTTTATTTCACATTGCCTGTAAGAGTTATTTTTTTTAGCACACTGTATTCTATTACATGTGCAGTAGTATTATGTTCTTAAGTACTATCTTAGATGAGACCCCACATATACTTGTGGAATACAGGTAGGAGTAGATTTGCTACCACCTATAAAAATCTTTCTCAGTGCTTAAAAACTCTTGCTATCAGGAATCTATTAGTCATTCAGAAACATTAATGTTTGCCCAAAATTCATCCCCTTATGATGCTTACATTCTAGTGCATTATGATTAAAAATGACATGTTTGATAGAAAGAAATTGAAAGCACATGTTATATTTAAGCTTCATTAGGAGAATACTATCCCAATTCTTAGTCCATTAACTGGCTATTAACATTCTTTTTTCTTCAACTTTTCTAATTTTTACATTGCCAGAAAGAGTAACCTTTTCAATATTGTTCAAAAGCCTGCCAATCTTTTTCTAATTGGTTATTCCTGTGTGTTTTTTGTTTTCTTTGAAGATATTACTATCTGCTCTTAATTAAACTCATTTCTGATGGCTTTCTCAAAGTAAGAAAAAAAATAATAATGACTATAAATTTATTCTAAAATCCTAGTAAGACTCATGAAAATAATGATCATAAATTCATTCTAAAGACCTACCTAGATTCATAGTGATTTTTGAAATTTGGAAAATTTGAATACTAACACATTTCCTACATTCTGAAATATGTATTACTTCACTTACAAATAATAGTGCCAGCTGAATGTGGTGACACATGCTTGCATTTCCAATGGTCAGGCGGCTGAGGCAGGAGTTAGCCCAGGGCTAACCTGGGCTACGAAATAAGTTCAAGGCCAACCTAAACTGCATAGTGAAACCCTGTTTCAAAAATACCACACAAGGGCCAGGGATTTAGCTCAGTGGCATAAAGTCCCTGCCTGGCAAGCATGAGGTTGTGAGTTTGATCCCTGGCACCAAACACACACACACACACATACACACACACACACACACACACACACACACACACACACACACACACACAGCATCAACTATTATAGTATGCAGAGATTTATATGTATATCAAAACTTTTATTATTCAAGCATACACCTGTAATCCCAGCTAGTCAAGAGTCTGAAAAAGGTATATTGAAGTCCAAGACCAGCCCGGACATCTTAGTGAGTTTCTGTTTCTATTAAAAAAAAAATGTTTTTAAAGGGCAGCAGATGTAGCTCAATGGTAGAACATGTATGAATGCTTCAATTTACAGTATCACAAATACAAACAAAACAACAACAACAATTTCATATTATACCAAGTAAATATAGTCATTACTTAAAATTAATTAATTAAAATAATATTCAGAAAAAAGTAGTAAAGAATATTTTAAAAAAAAAAAAAAAAAAAAAAAAAAAAGAACGGCTAGGCGTGGTGGCACAGGACTGCAATCCCAGCACTCAGGAGCCTGAGGCACGATGGTCATGTGAGTTCAAGACCAGCCTGGGCCACAAAGTGAGTTCACAGTCAGCCTGAACTGCATAGCGAGACCCTGTCTCAAAAAGGAAAAGCAAAACAAAAGAAAACAAAACAAAGCTCTTTAAATATTTTAGACTATATATATAGAATATAATCACAATGTTCAATAAAGTACATAATTTCACATTTTGCATAAACTATATGCTACTTCTTTCCAAAAGTAGTATAACATAGTTTATATGAAACATATTTGTCTTCAATGAGTATATGCACTTTTATTTATTTATTTTTATTTTATTGGTACATTTTAGATATACGTGACAACAACATTCATCACAGGGAATTTGTCCCTGTATGTGGTATATTCTGCTTCTTCTTTTTTCCTATCCTCTCTCCTCTTTTCAGTCCCTCTTCTTTATCCACAAAATCTTTGTTTCCATTTTTTGCCTCTATTATTTTCTTGTTCCTTCTCCCCTCCCTCTACTCATTTCCCTTCTCATTTGAACATTTTTGTTCCATTTCCCAATGTCTGTTATACATTTTGGGCTTTATATATGCTTTTGGTTTCTCATACCAGAGAAACCATGCAATATTTACATGTGTGTGTGATTCATTTCACTCAAGAAAATGCATTCAAGGAGCATCCATTTATCTAGAAATGTGTCAAGCTTATACTTCTTTATAAAGTAATCCTCTTTATAAAGAGTAGTACTGCATTGTGTTAAAAAAAAAAAAAGCAGGGCAGGGAATATAGCTCAGTGGTGAAGCATCTACCTGGCAAATAGAAGGTCCCAAATTGAATTCCCAGAACCTGTCCTGCTCACCCCCAAAAAGAAGAGATTTTTTAAAAAGCAAACATTTTCTTTATCCAATCATCAGTTGATGAGCGTTTGGGCTGTTTCTAAGATTTAGTTATTACAAACTGCACTGCTATAAACATGGGTGTGCACGTATCACTATGGTATGATGCTTTCACTTCTTTTGGAAAAATACCAAAACAGGGCAATAACTGGATCAAATGGAACCTCTAGTCCTAGTTCGTTGAGGAATCTTCACAGTGATTTTTCACAGTGGTTGCTCTAATCTAGACTCCCACCAAGAGGGGAGAAAGGTTTCCTTTTTCCCACAGCCCCATTAGCATTTGTTTTTGGTTGATTTATTGATAATAGCTTTCCTTTCTAGAGTGAGATGGAATCTCAGTGTTGTTTTAATTTTCAGCTCTCAAATGACCAGCAATGTTAAACATTTTTCATGTACTTATTTGCTATTTCTATTTCTTTATCTGAGAAGTGTCTATTTATTTCAGATGCCCATTTTTGAATTGGGTCTTTAAATTTGGGGTCTATTTTTTGAGGGGGTTCTTTATATATTCTAACTAGTAGTCATTTGTCTAAGGAACAGCTGGCTAAACATATTTCCTACACTGTGGATTGTCCCTTCATTCTAGCGGTTGGTGATTTCTTGCTGTGCAAAAGCTTTTTAATAGTTGCTGATTCTTTGTGATAGTTCCTATGTGATTGAGGATTTGTTTATAGAGTCTTTTCCTACTCAATGTCTTCAAGAGTCCTACCTCTTCTATTTTCCAGCAGATTTAGTATTTCTGTTTTAATACTTCTATCTTTAATTCATTTTGATTTTAGTTAAGTACATGGTGAAATAGATGGGTCTAATTTTAACCTTAGGCATGCAGAGAGCTAGTTTTTCCAATACCTTTTATGAAAGAAGCTATCTTACTTCCATTGAAGGTGTTTGACCCCTTTGTCAAAAATAAGGTGGCTAAGTGTGTTTGTAGTTGTGTCTGCAAATTCTAATCTGTTCTGTTGATCCTTGGGTCTGTTTTTTGCCAGTGCTATGCTGATTGTGATTCCCCTCTGACTTGCCTTTGTTTCTCAGAGCTAATTTTGCTAATCTAGGCCTCTTCTATATTGTTTTCTCTACTTCTGTGAGATATACTATTGGAATTTTGATCAAGATTACACTAAATCTGAGTAACAATTTTGGGAGTATGGTCATTTTCATTTTATTGGCTTTTTCTACACAAGAACAAGCCTGACCTGGGCTTCTTAACCTCCTGATGAATTGAACTCAGCACCCTCACCCCGACTCTGGGAGACACTAGATGGAGCCTGCCTGCAGCTGTTCTGAGTTCTGAGCTTAGTTGGCTCCTCACCAAGATGGCTACCAACCAATCTCCCTCTCTTGGGCATGCCTAAACCTGAAAAACTCACAAGCCATTGCAGTCCACTGAGTTCACTGCTCCATTTCACTGATGCATTTCTCCATGGAGGCCTCGGGTTTCCAGCTGTCACCACGCGTCTGAAGTTTGAGCTGCCTCTCCCATACAGTGAGTCTGGGCTCAGGAGAAAGTGCCGCCTGCTATGCCCTTCTTCTTTGTGGAAGTCTCGCTCTTTGCTCTCCCTATGGGCTTCAATCTTTGCTTCAGACCCTTCTAGGTTCCAGGGACTCACTTCTCTCCTTCTCTTCCTCATGTTGCCATATTCCATTCCTGGATAACAAATCTCAGAGAGGTTTTTTTTCTCTGCTGCTCGCCACTCTGCCATCTTCCCTGAAGTTCCCCATTTAAAAAAAGAATACATTAATAAGAAAATAAAAGCCATGAGAACTATAAACAGTAATATGAGTTTAGACAATCCTCTAAATATACATTTATATATTTGAGATTATTAAAATATACAAACAGGAAAAAACTGGGAAGCTTGTAGGATTCGTGACTGAGGAACTCTCCATAGTGGTAAAACTGTATAATTGTTGAAAGTAACCAGTTACAGATTGGAAACTGATTAAAGGTAGTACCACACTGAGATCCATGTATTCTAGAAAATCCAAAACTTGAGAAGAGTAGTGGAATTCTGGAATTTTATCCAAGAGTTGGTCTCATGCTACCTCACAGCTCACCGTGTGGAACTTCTACATGAGCAGGTAGGAAATGCAATGAAAACTAGTATCTTTTCTGCCATATTAATGCTGATGAATACTGACTGGCAAGGAACCTGGAAAGAATCTGTGCACAGAAGCAGCATTCAAAACTGTAGAGATTATAGTTGCAAAATAATTAGCAAAATGTAATATTACCAATAAAGTCTCAGTAGTGGTTTCAGCTAGCAGCAAAGCAGTACATCCCTCAGAAAACTACATGGGATATCTAAAGAACGGTATAGGCAAAGAATAGCTTGCTTTTCCCCGTTTGTCTGCAAAAGTACTCTAATGTACAAGACTCAAGAAAGATTAAGAACCTGGCTAAGCTGTTTTTTCCTAGCTAAATATCACGCCTTGTGAATGCAGAAAGTAGAAACTTGTGCAGATGCACATATTCCTTGAATTTTGAAAGTACTTCCAAGCTACATATAGATCCATCAGCAAAGTGTGAAAACCTAAGTGTCTCAAATGTACAAGCACAATCTCTAATCAGTCATTAACTAAATATTAAACTTTTGTGAAGGGCATGTAGAAATGCAGCATCAAAAGTAACAACAAAAACAAAACAAAACTGACCATATTCATCAAAGGCTAAGCATGCAAGGGAAATATATTCTTAAATTAATTAAGGAAATAAACATATGACAATAAAAGCCTACTCAGGACAGGGGGATCTGAATGTAGAGTTACTACAATGTATTTCTAAAATGTATGTTTCTTGACAGAAAAAAAATTGTGAGACATGGAAAGTATATTCATCTATTTTCTATTACTATAACAAAGTACCTGAGGCTAAGCCCAAATAACCTGATTCTAGCTGTGGCATGGATCTCCCTGCATGGTAGATGCCATCATGGGGGCAGTACATCTAAAAGTGAGATACTGTATGATAAGATAGGAAGCCTAAAAGAGTTACACCCTGATAACAACTTTCTCACAAACTAGCCAGAGGCCAGACTCAGAAAAGAAAGATCAGACAGAAACATTTCAGGAGGTAACAGTCAGGCATTTCCCAAATTTAATGAAAATCACTGATCTTCACATTCAAGAAATGCAACCCAACTTTCATAGAATACACTTAAAAGATGAACACTCAGACACATTGCCATCAAATGCTTAAGAGCCAGAAAATTTGGCAAGCAGCAAGACAATAACATACCAAATATGAGGGAATTGTGATTGTAATTATTTACCATAGAGGAAGAAATAAAAAGGTAAACCCTTCTTATAAAGAATGGAGGCAAAAGGTTAATAGCACTAACCATCCAAAGTGATGGAGAGTGGGAAGAGAAAAACTGTGGTGCAAGAAATTTATATGCAGCAAAGCAGTCCTGCAAAATAAAAGCATCTTCATAAAAACAAAGACTGATGGCATTCACTGCAGCAGATGGGCATTGTGATTCTAGCTGGTGACCTTAATTCACTTGAAGAAATGAAGAGTGTTAGTAAAGGTAATTATACAGGAAATTACTAAAGGTGGTAGTTATAGTTTGGATGCAGTTTGTGTGTGTTCCCAGCGGTTTGTGTGGTGAGACCTTAATCCCCAGTATGGTGGTGTGGCCTAGAGGGAGGTTCTTTGGCCAGTGGGGGCGCTGCCCTTGGGAGGTAATGGTGAGTTCTCTCTAGAACAATTTGTTGCCAGGAGTGGTGGCACACTCTTGTAATCTCAGCACTTGGGAGGCTGAGGCAAGAGGACCCTTGCAAATTCAAGACCATCCTGGGCTACAAAGGGAGTACATGGCCAGCCTACACTGCATAATGAGAACCTGTCTCAAAAAGACAAAAACAAAACACACAAACAAACAAAAGAACAATTTGGTATAAAAACTCAAATCTTTAATCTCTCTCTAGGGCTTCAAGATGTACATTTCTCATCTGAATGAAGTCATTTCTAAGAGCTGAGCTGCTGCTAGCACCACAGTCTTGGAACTGTGAACTAAACAAACTTCTTGTCTTCATAAAGTTAGTTGCCCTCAAGTATTTTGTTACAGTTACAAAAAAACCAGATTGAGATAACAGTAAAAGTTCCTCATAAATCATTTAAAAGACAAGGGAAATCTGTTTTTACCGCACCAAACTCCGATTCAGTATTCAGACTCGAGGGAGTGGCACTAAGGACTCAGCTGTTACCCCCAGTCAGCTACTGCTTTTGTGCCTATCTGCATTCCTGGCCCACACACCTTAGTTTGGAGGCCTCTATTAGATACCGAAGACCTCTCTCAGTTGTCTCTGCTGACACCATATTGTCAAACGGCCTTGACAACATTCTTTTTTCTCTCTAATTCGGTATTCAGGGCTTTTCCATTCTTATCTATCCCTTCTTTTGCTGCCTGCAATCCCTGGATCCAAAAAATGCAGAACTCTTTTGTCTGGGGCTGTACCAGCAATAAGACAGTCCCCAGGTCTGCACTTACCTAATCTGAAGACATGAAGGTGGGCGCATTCCAGCACCTTCTCCTCTCCTAGCTTGTATTATCACTGGAACTGACTGAAATCTTGACCATTCCCTGATCTGACTGCTCCAGCCTCTAGAGCTCCTTCTAGCCCAGCTCAATCCTTAATAGGAATTTTTTCTCTTAATGTCACCCATTAAGAGCTTAGACTCCCGCCCTTCACATTAAGAAGCGCATTTGCTCATGATTGATACCACAGTCTTTGTACAGAGAGAAACTCATTGAAGGACCCAAATATCTGCACTTCATGAAAGTGCTTATGGCATGTGCTATGATCAAAACTGGAGTAAAGTAGAAGCAGAATGGAAGTCAGAATTTAATGATCAATTCAAAATATTAGTATATTAACTGCCAGTTTAGTCCTTAGAGATTTGAATCCAAAAAGTTAACTGAGAATTTTAATTTAAAATGTGTGGCTGAGAGACATGAGACTGCAGTCCACTAGAGTATGTGACCGTCTTTGGGGTATAAGTCTCAAACGAGAGTTTAGGAACACAGGCTACTTACTCTAGGACAAGTACAACATTTAAATAGGCTGTGCTATAAACTAACTGAAAACACCTGACCCAGCTGAGAGCAAAGCCAGAAGCCCATGGTGTAAGAGCACTTTTACTAAAGAGAATGTAGGAATGACCATTTGACAGACGGATGACTGTGACATGGACAGCGCAGCTTGGGGATTCATGTTTCCTGCAAGCAGCAGGCATTTAGTAGACAGCTTTGGGTTGGACCAGGGTCTCCAAAAAATGAGGGCCCAGGTTCCTTCTATCTTCCTACTCTGCCATCCTCAACATTTGCTCGTTTTGTCAGTCATGTGACAGATGTTCCAGGCGATATGTCCTTACATTAGGCAGAAAGGGAGAAAGGTAAAAAGCATGAAGAAAGCCAGTGTTAGAAGACACAGCAGTGACTTGTTTACCTGCTTAAACTCAGTGTCCAGAACCATCACTTGAAAATCCCTAGATACTAGGAGACTGAAGAGAGGTCTTCTCTAAGTGTGCATGTCACTGTAAAAAAATAAGGAGTTACTTATTTAAACAAAAAGATGTGAATGTGTAGTGAGCAAGCAACCAGCAGGGTCTGCTGTAATAATACAGGTCATACGGAAGGCATTAAAGTTATGTAAATTTAATCAAGCAAAGAAAAATATTTGCTTAAAAGGAAAGGGGTGATGTGGAGGAGAAGGAACATTAGATTTCAAAACATATAATCACTGAAGAATTAAAAATCATAGGCCAAAGTTATGAGGAAGAAATTCTTTATGGTTTGATTAGGGTGTGTTCCTGTGTATATTTGTGTGTGTGTGTGTGTGTGTGTGTGTGTACCTTAGCACAGAACAGACTTCAGGTAGCTGAAAATAAAGTTAGCGCCTTCACATGAAAGTGTTTCTATGTAACCAAGTGGTTTTTTGGAGTAGGAAAACTTTTAAATTACAATGTTGTCTTATCAGAAAATGATCAAAACTAAAAACTTTAATAACAAGTAATAAAAGAAATACAAATGAGGTAAGAATATACATTGAATATCATGCAAAATTTCTAAATAGAGGCTCTTTCTAGAAAGAACCTTGTACAAAAAGACCACAGTTACTGAGCTATTTTGATATCCCTTACTATAAAACCAACCACTTGTTGTGAAGATACGTAACTGTTTCTGATGCATGGACTTGGGAAAAAAATCTCATGTCATTAATAAAACAATATTAACAACTATAGTATTTATTGAGTGCCACTTGTTGGTGAAAAAAATAGCATTCTTAGCACACAGCATGATTTAGCCTGATTAGTCTTCCAGACAATCCCAAACGCATTCAGTCACATGTACATGCACTCATCTCTGAGTCTTAGCACAGTCTCCTCAATGTCACCAGCTACTGCCAAAGTGCTCTTCAGTACTGACCACAGTGGCGCATGCCTGAAATCTCAGCACTTGGGAGGCTGAGGCAGGAGGATCATTGTGAGTTCGAGACCAGCTGGGACTACACAGTGAATTCAAGACCATCCTGAACTGTGTAGTGAGACCCTTTCTCAAAAAGACAAGAGACAGAAACCAAAACAAAACAAACAAAAAAACCCAAAGTGCTCTTCAAAACAGAACTATCGGGTAATCTTTGATTGCTTTCTGCTGCTTGGGTCAGGATTGCTTTTAATCAAATAGATGCACTATGCTATCAATGGTTATCTGTAAAGTTGAGAAACATTTTAAAAGAAATCTTACTTCTTAACTTCTTTTGATATGAATTACATAAGTTGTTTAGACGCTTATGTTAGGTCATATTTCTTTTCTTGGCTATTTTGGGTAGTGAATAGTGACTGATTGGGAACGTCATTGTCTTTACCCATTCTTATTCAATCTTGAAGATATGTATGTACTGCAAATATTATCTGTGGGTTATCTGTTCACATTTTTGACAATTTATTTGAATGGAGAAAAGTTTCTAATTTTAGCATTTCAGCCTAATATTTTATGGCTCATAAATATTATGAGTATTACAAATCTTATTTAATACTTACAAGTATTAAGAGAATATGTCTAATAAGCATGACAGCATTATGTCTTATAAGTATTAGTTAAGAAATGACGAGTATTATTTAAGGAACCCTTTCCTAATCCATGCAAGGTTGCCACATACTTTTGAGGAATCTTTTATTAGATGTATAAACTTCTTATGTTCCTGGTTTACTAAATATTTCTATTATAAATGACTAGTTGATTTTTTTGACTACTTGATTTTTGTTTAATTACTTATTGGTTCCATTGAACTATTCATGTGATCATTTTAAATGTTTCTGTTTATGTGATGAGTTTTGTTGCTTTTTCTTTTTTTAACAGTGTTAAAGACTCTTTTATCCCCGATCAAAATTCAGTCACCCTACATTATTCTTTAACTTTATTACTGGATGTGTTCTGTCAATATTTCCTTAAGTACTTTTAAATCTATGCTTACAAAGAGTTTTATTATTTAATTTTTTTCTTTTAATGTCATCACCTTATTTGGTATAAGATTTATCCTCACTATGATGTGGGTGGTGATCTCAACTCCCTTGCTTTTTGGATGCATTTGGCTAGATTAATATGACTTTTCTCTTAAAGTTTTGGTAGAACACACCAGGTAAATCGTCCTGAGTTGTACATTTGAGTTGTATATTTGTGTGTGTGGATTATAATTATGCATACAGGTATAAAACTCTTAAAAATTTCTGGTTCTTAATATATTGATTTTGGTTATTGAAGAAGCACTGATGAGCTAGTCGTGCGGGTTCACTCCTCTAATCTCAGCACTCAATAGGCTGAAGTAGGAGAACACAAATTCAAGACCACTCTGGGATATACAATGAAACATTGTTTCAAACTTTTTTGTCTATGATATTTGTAATAATACTGACTTCCTTTTTTTATAGAGATAAATTTTGTTTTTTCATTCTTGATAGGTCTAGCTAGGAATTTATATACTTCATTTTTTTAATGACACAAAGTCAATTCAAATTCCCTACTAATTGTTTTCTATTATTTTTTTAGTGTGGGTTTCCTATTATTTTGATTTATCCTCTTATATTGTAATTTTCTTCTTTGTGTACAGTTTGGGTTAGTTTCTCTCATTTAATCATAAAAGAGAAGATAATGTTTTTGTTTTATTTTGGTGGGGTTTTTTTTTGTTGTTGTTTGTCTTTTGAGACAGGGTGTAGCTTTGTAGTTCAGGCTGTCAGGCTGGCCTCAAACTCATGGCAATCCTTCTGTCTCAGACTTCCAAGTGCTGGAATTACAAGCAAGCACCACCAGGCTGGCAGATAATTGTTTCCAAAGTATTTTTTGTGTGTGCTATATAATTTAAGATAGTATAACTTTCCCCTAAGCATTGCCTTATATTCTTTTAAAATTTTTATATTTTTTTGTTTGGGGGATTATTAAACTCAAAACACAAATGTGCCTCATCAATTACACATGGATTTTTATTGGGGATCACAAATTCACAATGGCTAGTTTTACATACTTCCCCAGGGATGAAAGGAGGTTTGTGATTACTGGTATCATCCTTTTAAAATTTACCATTATCTCATTAGGGGAGGGCTGTCCTCTCCCACCACTAAGACTAAGACTAAGACTAAGACTAAGACTAAGACTAAGACTAAAACTAAAACTAAGTCTAAGACTAAGACTAAGACTACAACTAAGTCTAAGACTAAGACTAAGACCAAGTCTAAGACTAAGACTAAGACTACGACTACTAAGATTCAAACTAAGAATAAAACTAAGACTAAAACTGCTAAGACTAAAGACTCTCCAAGGCAAAACCCTCATTAGTTTAAGATAATTCTGATTGTTGTATACACCCAATAAATAGCTACTGACTGGGAATGTCATTGTCTTTGCCCATTCTGAGGCACTGACCTGCCAGCCCTCCTTTTATGAATTACTAAATTTGTTTTTTCTTCCTCCTTTGCCATATCTCTCACACAGGCAGTTGGGGATCTGGGTCAGATCCTTGATAGTTTTTTTTAAAGTACTCTATCACTTAATTTCCAAATATTTAGTGATTTTCCAGATTTTGATAGGGGTTTTATTATAGTTGGAGAATATATTCTGTTTAATTTTTATATGATTTTATAGTATCTATTAAGATAAACATTCTACTTTTCTTCTTTCATCTCTCAGTGTCAACCAGAGATAAGTTTTCAGTACTAAAGTCATTCTTATAATTCTGGGATAAGCACCATTTGAACATTTCTTTTAATATTTTGAAAATTTGGCCAATTTCATTTGAGATTTTTTTGCATCTAAATTTTTAAGTGAAATTGATCTTTAACTTTCATGTTGGGAATAGCTGATTCTGATTTTTACATCAAGTTGGTATTATCCATGTAAAGACAAACATTTCATCACAAAACTTATTAAAAGAACAAGTGCTAAAGACACAAATACCTGTTTTTTTGTTTGTTTGTTTTTGTTTTTCCTTTCTGTGCAGGAGATTGAACCTCAGACCTTTTCACTGAGCTACATCCCCAGGACTTTTTTTATTTTTTATTTTGAGACATGGGCTAGGGTCTGACTGATTCACTTAAATCACACAGGTTGGGCTAAAATTTGCAAACCTCCTGCTTCAGCTTCCCAGAATGTTGGAATTATAGGTGTGTACCACTACACTTGATTCTAAGTTTTGTTTTTTAATTCAGAATGTTATCATGTAGTTTACTTCTAAAAAGTGACTCACCAGCTAAACGTTACTGAGTTTGAGATTGCTTGCTTCACCTTCTGAAGTTGGGTTCCAGGTTCAATTCTCAAACAAAGAATTGAATGAAATGAGCAAAGAGCACTTGCAAAAGTTTATTTGAGAAAGTAAAAGTGGAGAGTGGGAGAGAAACTAGCTCTGTACAACTAACTTGGGTTGAGTAAATAGAAAAAGAGAATAAGAGCAAATGTAAAAGTATAAGCTGTATCTGGGAAACAGCTTGGGGTATCATGGAAAGATACGACATCATTCCTTGTGGCTGCCTTTCTTTTATACAGTCCAAATCTTGAGAAAATCCAGAGAACTCCTACACCTGGATCCTGAGAGGTGGTGCATGGATCCCACGCCTCAGACTGATGTCAGGTCTAGGTCATCCTGTTGCAAATCTTTTGGGGCTATCAGGAGGAGTCCCCGCAGGGCTTTGGGAATTGTTCTGTGCATGTGTCTGGGATCTTGTAATTAACAGATGATGCCTATTGCTCCAGCCAGTTTTACCATGCCCTAATCTCCCATCTCAAAAATATTTCTAAAACTGATTCTTTTGTCAGAATTATTTTCCATATAATTCATTGTTCTTTTCTGGATGCAATTCATAGCATTTTTTATATGGCAGTTTTCCGTGTATTTCTGCTAGATTTAAATAGTTATGCTTTTATGTGCATGGTTTTATCACTTCAACAAAATGTTTTGTTCCTCAACAAAAAGACAAGGGATAATATTTTATTGCTCTAGATATTATTTAATATACTGTGCTTTATACATGGTTATACATAAAATATATGGAACAAGTTTGTTCTATAGAAGAATAGTTAACATTTATTATTATTTTTACTTTGTACACATTATTTATATTTTTTGACTCAGCAAGGCTAACATTATTTTTATATAGCTATAATATATAGTATTTTTGCTTCTAAAAACATTAGAAGTAGCTTTTTCTTAAAGAAAAGGATTATAAGACAACCTAGTAAAACAGGATTTACTTGTTTCACAAATTGGTACTAAAATGCCTATGAGAGTGTATTACTGAATTCATTACTTTTTTCCTTGTATCTAAGATAAAAAGGAAAATGTATTACTTAATTTCCATGAACTGATAAGAGGAAACTTACCAGTTTTTATAGTTTTTAAATCTGAACTTTATATAACAATCATTGTACAACAGAATACATACTATTAACAGTATGGAGAAGCTGTATGATTTTTTTATAGTTTTACTGTCATAAGGGAATAAAAGGATTATCTAACTGTATCTAGATACTTATTTTTTTTCCAGTTCAACAAATGATATCTACATACTTATCTCCAGAACCTATGAATATGCTAAATGTCATGGCAAAGGAGAATTAAAATTGCAGTTGGAATTAAGGTTCTAATTCTATAACCTTTAGAATAAAGAAGCCATGTATAGTGTTGCACATCTGTAATCTCTGTACTCGGAAGGCTGAGGCAGGTTTGCCATGAGTTGGAAGCCAGCCTGCACTACATAGTGAGTTTCTGAACTATGTAATGAGACCTTATCTCAAAATAAAAATAGATAAAATAAAATAAGGAAGAGGGGAGAGTGGTTTGGATTATCCAGGTTGAATGTTTTAAATATTCTTAAATGTAAGCAAGGAAAGCAGAAAAATCAGTGTAAGACTGATGTAATGTGAGAAAGAATAAATGAGGAATTTTGTTTTTGAAGAGAGAAGGGAGCCACATTCAATGAATAGCAGTTTTATGAGGCCCATTTTGGATTTCTAACGTCTAGAACTGTAAGAATGTAAATATGCTTTTTCTTATTTTAAAGAGAATAAAAACAAGCCAAATAAAACAAGGCCAATCATAACAAACCAGTGTAAGTGGCACAGAACTTCAAAACAATACAGAATCAACAACGGTTACCATAATGCTTCTTCTTGTCTTCAAAACAGCAGTAGATAGCTTCAGACATAATATAAATCAAACAAAACAGAATAAAATAAAACAAATAAAAAAAAAACAATGAATGCAATAAATGACTTCAAAACAAGACAACAGTAAATCCAAAATGACTACCATAATATATCTTGCTAGCTTTGAAATAGCTGCCCACACCATCAGCTATAACAAAATCAAACAAAACAAAAGAGAATAAAACCCAACGCAACAAAACAATGCAAATGATACAGGACTTTAAAACAAGATGATAGGGAGTTAACGGCTGCCACCTTCAGAAGATCTCCCCTAGATGCCATACTGTATACTGTTGGTCCTCTGAATAGATGATCAGACCACAGGCTCTAGACCTGCAAAGTCAGTGAAATACCAAAACCACAAGCATCAAATTGCATTTCACCTGGCTAACTATCATCACAGCCTGTGTTTCTCCGAATCAGCAGGTTGCTTATGGTGGGTTGGAGGTGAAGGGGTGGTTGGCTCTTCTTGTTTCCAAGCCTGAGCACTGGGGCTGGGGTCTGGCTTTCCCTTCGTGGCAGCCTGCGTGTGGCACTGGTTCACAGGAGGGCTTGTTTCTTGTTGATTTCTTGTTCTCTTCCCCCACAGTCTGCGAATGGCGCTGACTCATGGGAAAAGGTGGGGTCTGGCTGTGTCCCAGGCGTGGCAGCCCACACATGGCCGTAAATATATTTAAGTCACTGGTTTCTGGTTATTTGTTAAAGCATCAATAGAGAGCAAAAATAGCTGCCATATTAGTTTTCAAACATTTAAAAGTGAGGGAGGAAGATCATGAGTTCAAGGCCCACTTTGAGCTACACAGCCAGTAGCCTGAGTTACAGAGTGAGGTATTATCTCAAAAAAACCCCAAACCAAACCTCAGATACAACATAAAACAAACAAAAGCCCCCAAACAAAAAATCCTCAAAGGAATAACACTGTTACAGAAATAATATTCATCCAATTTTCTGCTTACATCCCACACTTACATTCTCCTGTCCCCTTAGATTTAGGTATTAAATGAGTTTCAGATTTTCTTTTCCTAAATGGTTCAGACAGTATAAGATGACGGTTCCACAATCAACCTTGGCCCCTGAATAAATGCACAAAGACCCCATTGAACATCTAGTGGGGTTGGAAGGAAGTTTTCTATCATGAGAACCTGTTGAGGAATAAGTTGTTACTGCAATGTGACATGGCATAGCTTGTCCTAATTATTAGTCCCAAGTTAAACCTGAGTTGCCTGAGATACCAGGTGATAGCTGAGTGTAGATATTTCTATCAGATACAAAGTTTCTCTCATTCCTAGAGTTCTGCTTTTAAGTTGAGGATTCAAAAATTCAAAAGACTTTGTCATTAACATTTCCCTCCATCAGTTACATTCCATATGCCCTTCTGACACATAGATTTGCAATTCTAAGTTGTACTCTTTTGTTAGTACCTAAAGGGAAGACTAGGTGTGTCACTTAAAAGGCACATATACATATGACATACATACATACATACATATATACAGAAACACACATGCACACATGTATACATGTGTGTGTAAGTATGCATGTACATTTATTCCCAAGCCTTGCATGCTCACAGGTGGGGCTTTGGGGAGGCGACTGAATCACAGGGGTGTGATACTCATCAGCAGATTGGTTCACTGATGATTTTGTAGCTGAATGTGATGCTGGGAGTGACTGGCCAGAGAAGGGGGGTCTAGTTCCTTCTCTCCTTCCTCAATCTCTCACTCTGCTTCCTGTCATCATGTCTGAGCTCTTTTTCCTCTGCGATGTCCCTCTCTGCCTTGCTACTCTGTCTTGGAACCAACTATGAACTGAAACGTCTACAAGATGAGCCAAAAAAAAAAAAAATCTTTCCCTCTTTAACTTGTGGGTGTTGGGAATGGTGTCTCAAGGATGAGAAAGTAACCAGGACCATATACATATATACAGCATAGTTTTTTCATAAAACACAATCCGTAGCAGAATAAGATGCAACTATGCAAATTGAAAAAGTCTTTTCATTTTTGCCTAGAGTAGCCTCATTTCCTCTTAGAAGTGAGAAAGGTCAATATTTTTTTTCAAAAAATTTTGACATTCAACAAACACAAAAGTGTTTGCCTTAACAAATACTTCTTTGATACTTCAGCTTTGCTTGCCAAAGAAGAAAAAGTTATGCTTAGAAGTTTTTAAAGGCAAGTTATTATTTCACCAAGTCAACTGTAAACTTTAGAGTGACTCTGAAGTGAGTCACAGATCGCCCCCCCCCGTCATGTGCTTGTCTCTTAAAGCAACCTGCAGCCTGTGAGGGCAAGAGACTACCTGTGCCAAACTCAAAATTATATATACATCCAGCTGTTTCCAACTTAGCTCAGATAAAGACATTTTTAGCAGCTTACAAACTGTGATTTGCATATTACTGGAAACTGTGCCCAACAGATGCTGTTCACAGATATGGTAAACCCAGTAAACTCATAGCTGTATGAGACCCCAAGCTGCTGCTTGATCTATACTACAGGGGAGCTGTAGACTAAGATCAAGTAGTCCTGGAAGGCCCCTCCTTCTCTCCTCTGGGCCCCTTTTCTCTCCTCCCCTGCTGGGAAGCACTCTGATACTTATCTTTGCCTCAAACACTGTATCCTCTGGATGGTACTGTGGGAAAGAAGCAGTTTTATTTTATTCCAAGTATTACTCAAGCGCATTGGAGGCTTTTGAGTTTTGTTCCAAATGCAAGCTTGCAGCAAGGTTGTAAGACTAGTAAGGAAATTCCATATACTTTTTAGTTACACTTTTCAATTACTTATATTTTACCACATTGACAGTTTCATATTGTTTATCAATATATTCAGTGAGTTCAAGAAACTGAACATTCTTTTACATCAACTAGTCCAGTTAACCAAATCAGGAAATTTAACATCAATACAGTTCTATTGTCTAATCTCACTTTAATTTAACATTTTAAAAATTGCCCAAAAATTTATTTTACATATATCTTTGCTGGTCCAGCCTTCATTCCAGATCTCAGTATTTTTGCTTAGTTGTTGTGCTTCCTTAGTTCTCTTTTTTAAAAATTAATTTTATTGGTACACTTTAGATACACATAGTGGTCGCATTAATCATAAGAAATTTGTCCCTATACATAATATATCTTGAGTTTTCTTTTTTCCCAATCCTTTCCCCTCCCTTAACCCCTACTTGCCTCCTTATTTACAAAGCTTTGTTTCCTTTCTTCCTTCTATTCTTTTCCCTTCCTTCATTTCCTCCTTAACTGTCTTTAATCTAGTTTTTCAGCCTATTTTTTTCCTTTCTTTGATCTTAACTTTAAAGAGCATAGGCCAATTGTTTTGCCAACCATGTCTTAATTTTAGTTTATTAATTCCTTATATTCAGATTTATGCTATGAGTTTTTGACAAGAGTATCACATTAATGCCAGTGTACCCTACTTAGGGTAGCGCATGAAGGATCATCAGTGCTTGCTTTTCTCAATATTGTGATGTTAACTTTGATTACTTGGCTAAGATGATTGGTACAAGATTTCCCCATTACTGTCATTAGTTTCTTCCTTGTGTTTATTAAATAATGTATTGGGGAGTGTTTCCAAATTATGTAATATCATGTTCCTCATCTACTTTGTGTGTGTGTGTGTGTGTGGTAAGAGGGGTTGAATCTTTGCACTAAGCATCATTTCCAGTTCTTTTTTAATTTCTTTCTTTCTTTCTTTCTTTCTTTCTTTCCTTCTTTCTTTCTTTCTTTTTTTTTTTTTTTGAGACAAGGTCTCGCTAAGTCACTAAGTTAGCTGACCAGGCTGGGCTCTAATTTGTAATTCTTCTGTCTCTTTCTCCAGAGTGCTGGGATCATAGGCATGTGGCAACACACCTGTCTCCTCAACTCTTCACCCGTTATTCTTTCTCTATTACTAACTGGTATTGGTAGAGGACATATGATATAAGGATGACATAGGACTTCCAAATAACCCAAATAACATAAGGGAAATACAACTCCCAATCTGCTAGATGTCTGGTATATTGAGTCCATGTCATCTAAAATCAAAGAATGAATTCTGGGAATAGTGGATGTTGAGAGTAGGAAATATTTGTTGGGGGAAAGAAAGCTTCTGTCTAAGAGGAACAGAAGAGGTTCCTGAGTGGGTGCCTGGGAACCTGCTTCTCAAGGGAGTTTTATAGAGCAAAACCACGAGGTGAGGCAGGCTTAAGGTGGGACAAAACTACAGTTAACTAATAAGATTACAAATACAGTTGCTTAGGCAACATTTATTCAGTAGGAAATCACAAAGTCGGTATAAGGTGGGACAAAACTATGGTCAACCAATAAGATTATGAGCATAGTCACTTAGGTAGTATTGATTAAATGGGATTCAAGTGGAGGAGCAAGTCACATAGCACTTGTACACAGAACGAGGACTTTTCCTACAAGGGAGAGGCTGGGGTGGTATGGTCCTTTACCCAAGTTGATTAATGCCTGTTTAGAATACCGATCACTCTTTTCATCCTAGGGGAAGTGTGATGTAGTCCTTTCTCTATCCTGATGCGCGTGACCTTCAGTGAGTGAGCCTCCGGCTACAGTCATCTTCAGCACTGACCTCTCAAGTGTCCAGCCCTGTCTAATTACCTATCATATTTCTAGATAACTCAGCTGTCTATTATTCTACTGCAAGGAAGCATTGTCTCTTTTTATTCATTTATAATTCATTTAAAAGGATATAAATTAATAGATTTTCTTTTACTAGAATGACTGTACCCCATTATTATCATTTTTATAATGATGGTTAAACTTTTCCCACATGTTAAATAAGTCATTCTGTGTACTATCTTGAGAAAAGTGTTTTTAACTTTAGTAGAAATCCTATAGAAGGCTATGTTAGTCAGCTTTCCATTAGTATAACAAAGTGCCCAAAATAATCAACTTATAAGGAGGAAATTATTTTGGCTCACAGTTTTAGAGGTTGCAATTCAGGTTCCTTTTGGCTATTGTTTATGGCTGTGGTAAAGCAGCACATCATGGCAGAGAGTGTGAAGCAAAGCCTACCCTTACCACCTGGCTGGCAAGTGAAAGAGAGAAGAGGAAGCCTGGGGCCCTCAAGCCCCTCTGAAGGCATTGCTCGAAGACCTACAGTCTTCCACTGGCCCCACATCCATCAAGCTGAGAGGGAGCTAAAACCTGACACATAGACCTTTGATGTCCATTTCAAGGCAGATGTCCAGGTTTCAACTATAGGAGAGACTATGAAAGGTAGTTGAGAGGAGATGGAAAACTTAATAAATGTATTTTAAAATAAATGTATACATTTATGTATTAATAAATGTATTTTAAAGAAGGCACAATAAGTAGATTGATACATGATGTATTTGGAAGCTAGATTAAAAAGCACTTTTCATGAGTAAATATGGTTTATTAGGGTTCCCTAGAGAAACAGAACCAGCTGTGTGTGCATGCGTGTGTGCATGTGTGTGTGTTACACATAAAATAAGGAAACACATCACCCATTATGGAGGCTGAGAAGTCTAAAATCTGTAGCGGGCATGCTAAGATGAAAATCTGGGAAAACTGATGGTCCAGCTTGAGTCCAAAGGCATCTGCTGGAGAATTCTGTCTTCCTCAGGGTTTTCTCAGGGCAGGCCAGGCTTTGTATTTCCTCAGCTGATTGGGTGAGGTGCACCTACGGTGGAAGGGCCATCTGCCTCCCTCTGTTTACCTACTCAAATGCTAATTTCATCCAGGCACATTCTCAGTGAAACAGCAGACTCTATTTGACCCCATATGTGGGTGTCACATGGCCTAGTCAAATGGACTCATCAAATTAGCCCCTAAACATGAGAGATAAAGGAGAATCTTTTTCAGGTTTCTGGCTTTAGTGAGATGGTTTACTGAGATGAGCATATTAAAGGGAGACTTAATCAATCCATGTGACTGTTGAGTTAAAGCTATTATAAGAATAGGAAATGCAAAGATAGTGCAATTGTCATATAAAGAGTGAATGTTAGATATATTCTCTTAATTTTTTTAAAAAAACTGAATGTATAGCTCCTTAAGTTTGATTTTTATTCATATAATTAAAGGCACTGAGAATTCTTCTTTAGGCCTTTTAGTTCATGGGGCTAAGTCCTTTGTGTATTCTGTACCCCCACCTCACATGACTCCGAGAGGGGCAAGTTATCCAACTTTAAGATTCAGTACAAAAGGCCAATACCTAAACTAGTTATTTCTTCTGGGAGAACTTTTTGTTCTTGGTTTCCTTCTTTGATAATGATGTTTGGGATGTAAAAAATTTAACAAAAGTCCTTGGGGTTTAGATGTATGCACCTTCTTCTTGAGAAGTTTCAAGAAGTCAGAGTGCAGGAAAACTCAAGTTACATCTCAAGACTGATCCTGAGCCACCAAACATTAATGTTTGGTGGGAAAGGAGTTAGGGGATCTTGTAATGTATATGACAGCTGCAGACCTGTTTTCTGGAAAAATTCACATGGGTACAAAGCTTTATATGTGACTTTAAATACTTTGCAGACTTCTTTAATACTTCCATGCACCTCAGTTCCATCAGTCCATCAGAGAAAGCGAATGTTATGGATTTAGCATCAGGAAAACAACTCAACTGTAGAAAGTCTGAGGTGTAACATTGTCTCGAACAGCTGGAAGAGTGCTTTGAAGCACCAGGTAGAGCTGGAGGGCATCGATAAGAATTGCATCCTTAGCTAAAGAAAAACAATGAATGCCAGGCCTTTTTGGGGCAAGGAGAAAAGTGACCTTGCTTTTCTCACTTGCAAATAATTCCATTGATGAGCATGTTCATTTTTCTTTTTTTTCCAAGTGTTTTTTTTTTATTTAAAGAGAAACAAAAGCATGTAAAGGTTAGAGATAATACAGAATTCCAAAAAAAAAGATAAACAATAAGAAATCACTAGTTAATAAATTACATATTGTCCACTTAGAAATAGTTGTTCAAGTTACAAAATTAAAGCATACAAAGTAGATAGTCAAACAGTGAGAGTGTAAACAGCTATGCATGCATGAATCTCTACATGTATTTCTATCCTTTCTGCATTAGAGGGAAAAACAAAACTTAGCAAGACAAAACAAAACAAATTCCTATAAAAACATGAAACCAAAAAGTCATATAAAACCACAGTGCAAGATGGTCTACAATGATTACTGTGTTGTTTCTTATTATCTTCAATAGAATGTCTATATCATCAGGCATAATTGAATATAGCAGTATAATTGAGTAAAGCAGTACATACATAACAATATTAGTAAAAATAAAACATTGTATACAGTATAAAACTTCAAAGGCAGGTAATATTCAAACCAGAGTGGATATTCTAGTGGATCTTGTCATCTTAACTGCAGTTGCTTATACTCTCAGACTTGATACTATCAATCATAACAGCTTTGAATAAAATCTATCAACACAAAACAGCTATCCAACAAACCAGATTCAATTATGATTAGTCATGGTAAAACAGTGTAGGTTTTACAGAGCTTTAGATTAAGTTAATAGGAAATTAAGGATGATTACTGTACTATATACTGTTATTTTCGGGATTGCTTTCTGTGCCCTCAAATCTAGTACAGGTAGAATGACTGGAACAGAATATAATACATCTAAGCAGAGTAGTGTGAGTAATGTGGGTTTTAAATTCTGGTGCACTATTAACAATATAGTGTATCAAGGCCATCTATGTTAGCGATTCTAGTTATCCTTCTCTGCCTCATTTCTGCTATGCTATTTTTCTGCCTTTGTTTGTCTAGTTTTCTCTTTCATTCTACTGCCTGCCCTGTTCACTGAGGCCTTTCTGCCACTGTTCCTAAAATCCTGGTATTTTTTTTCTCTCTTTCTAGTATATCCTTCAGTATTCTTTGTGGGGTTGGATTGGTGGTCACAGACTCCCCCAGTTCCTCTTTGTCATGGAAGTATCTTGTTTCTCCATTAATTTCTAGTGACAGTTTTGCAGGGTATATCAATCTGGGCTGGAGGTTATTTTCTTTTAGGGCTCAGAAGACTTTGCTCCAAGCTCTTCTTGATCTGATGGTCTGTGTCGAGAAGTCAGCCGTGATTCTGATGGGCTTACCTTTATAGGTAATCTGTTTCTTTTCTCTGATGGCTTTTAATATTCTGTTTTTATATTAAATTTCTGGTATCTTAATTATTATATGTCTGGGTGTAGATCTGTTTTGGTTGTAGGTGGCTGGAGTTCTGTATGCCTCACACAAAAGAATGTCATTTTCTTTTCCCATGTTTGGAAGTTTTCCTTAATTACTTCCATGAATAGCCTTTGTAATTCACCTGTATGTATTCTTGCTTCTTCTTTCATGTTTCTTATTCTTAAATTGTAGATTCTCTTGTCATCCTCTAGCCTTTGTATTGTTACTGCCTGTTTCCTTGTTATTTTTAAGACATCTTTCCTTCCATCATCACATACTGCCAACTTGTCTTCAAGTTTTGATAGTCTATCCTTAGTTTCTTTTAAGGAGTTTTGCCAGCTTTCAATGGAGTTTTCAATATCCTGGTAGTCTCTTTGAATCTGCTTCATATATTCTATATTTTCTTTATATTCTTTATCTAATGTTTCTCTCCTTTTTTTGTGTTCCTCCCTTCTTCCATCTGTATCATCTTGAGAGATGCTTCCTGAGAGCATTTCTTTTATTACTCTACTTATATCTTGCTTTACCTGATTTAATATTTGTTTTGAGCTCATCTACAAGGTGCTGAAGATACCTCTTAATATCCATTGAAGCCATGTCTGATGTTGTGTGTTTGCTGCCCTCAGTCTCCCTTGTTTTTCTTTCTCTTAGATCAGTGCTCTCAGGGTTCTGGACTGGGGTCCTCCTCCTGTCTCTCTCTCCTGTCATGGCCCTGGCTTCCTCCACATGGGTTACAGTGCAGGTCCCAGCCCCCTTCCCTGTTGGCCATGTTTCCTCCAAAGCATGCTGGCAAGGGAACTCCGCCCTCTCTTGGCTGCTCTTGCCACTGAGGTATAAGCAGCAGCTGTGTTTGCCTGCCCCTCTCCACCGGGCCAGCCAAACTTCAGGTGCCTTCACCCAGTTAATGTGTGCTAGGTGCAGGGAATCAATTTGGGATGGCTCACTGGGTCCCAGCCAGGGGCATGGTCCAGTCCAAGCAAATCCCATGAATCTGCTCTTGGGAGTGAGCTACCAACTGAAGTCACTATTGCTCCCAGTTCAGGCTCCTCCTGCCCAATTCCAACATGTTGCCCATTTGGTTGCGCCCTTCCCGTGGTGGGGGCTCATTCCCAGCACTGACTGTGGATCAGTGAAGGTCCCTTCACTGGCTCCACTCTCTGTTGGGCTCACCAACCCCTGACTTCAGCACTGTTGTGCTTCCTGTGAGTGGTGGTGGGAACAAGTTTGGGTGGCTCTGCTGGCTGGCATGGATTCAGGCCTTTGCAAACTTCACGGGTCACCTCGAACCAAAATGCTGTGTCCCATAATTTTTAGCTGTTTCAATTGTAGTCCCAAAGTATTTGATGAGCTTTTTTATGTTTTAATTTCTTCCTGTGTCAAGAGGATCCATTTCCCTCTGTCTGGGTCTCTCCAGGGTGTTTTATTCTGGCAAATGAGTTGTTTCTCCTGGGAGGCTTTGTATTTTGTTGCTCACTGATCGGCCATCTTGTCTTCTCTCTGTGTGTTCATTTTCAAAAGCACAATTTACTGAAAGTTCACTCTATTCTGCCCTCAATCATTTTAAAGCCACACAGTCCCAAAGCAGAAATCTGCATGCCATCATATGCACACAGCAATCTTTTTACCAGCACAACTGAGACTCCTCCCCTTCCAGACTAAGTTATTGTTATTAATCACCATAGTTCAGGTATAATTCATTTGTTCTTCCTTAGTTGTCGAAATCTAGATTCTTAATGGGTCACATGGGTACATGCAACAGAGACCATCAATTACTGGCCTTCCTTTCACCACATGTGCTTTGCTTGTTACGGGATGCCAGAAAATGTGACATGTGCAAAGCCCAGGTAGTACCTTTCTTCATTCTTTTCTTCCTTTTTAGTCAAGTGAAATTAAAAGATAACATCAGGAGTTTGAGGAGACGCTTTGGAGCAAAAATTTACCTGGCAAAAGGAAATCACTATCTCTGTGTTGGGCCATTTGCATTAGACCACTTTTTTTGTTTCTTATTATGTATAACTAGAAATAGCCTATGTCCATTTTGAGGTTGATAAATGTACAACTGCTAGGTAACTTTGCACTATTGAAAGCAAAGTACAGGGTCATGAAGTTCCTTGTCTCTCTGCTTCTTTCCCTTGCTTCGTCCTTCCAATCTTTTGTCCTAATTTACCTTCCAATTTTATTTATTTTGCATTGAAAAAAATCAATGAAATTACTATTCAAATGACATATTTTATTTTTCCTCATGCAGCTGGAATTGAGATTGAGAATATGTATTAAGTATATATGAATAGTTATTATATAAGAATATTTACTGTGTATATGTGTATTGCCCTCTATCAAAATATGCATATTAAAAGTCATGGCAAGTATTACAGGCATGTGATATCTACTGCCTGTGATACCAGCATTGTTGGAAGCCCAGATAGGAGGCTTTGACCAGCACAAAGGCCTGGGCCCAATTTCCAATGTTAAAACAAAACAAAATGTGAACATAATGCAACAACATGTATTTTTTTATGTGAGGCTCAAATTATATGAAACAAGCCAATATAGTCTAGATCTGAAATGTCCTCCAAGAATCTCACGGATTCAGAGGTGGAACTGTTGGGCTGTGAGTGCATCATGGGGCACTATGCTCATCTGTGGATTTAACTACAGATGGAGCTGTTCCTGGGTAGGGCCTTAGTGGGGCCTGACCTGGGAATGCAAATCATCCTGCATTCCTCACTTCTCACTTTGCTCCCTGGCTGCCACCAAGGTGACCAGCTTTCTTCCTAAGGGCAGGCTCCTCCACCATTCTGTTTCTGCCTTTGAGAGCCTCAGCCCTGAGAGGAGACTTCTGCAACTGTGAACCAAAATAACCTTCTCCTCCTTTGGGTGGGGGGATACTGTGGCTTTGCAGCGAGGAAAATAACTAAGGAACCAGCTTAATATTACTTTCCGTGTTCAATATGTTATTTTTAAAATGTATGGAAGGGTTGACCTTTATTTTTGTAGGATCCAAAACAGGACAACTTTTCTTATTTACTATATATAAGAAGTAGGAGTCCTAATGACTAGGTCTTCATCTCTTCAAGTATCCAGATAATCTGAAAAACAACATTGCATGAGTCTTGTCTCTGTTTAAATGGTGCACCTACTGAATATTTTATTATAGTTATATTAACTCTATATTATTCAGGGTAAGTGTTCATAGTTCCTTCAAATGATTTTCAAGGGAAGAATTTCAATTTTTCATTCCATTTTAATTATATAATCATTGTGTTTGCTCTTATTAGTCAACGATTCTCTTGATGCAAGTGTTTAGAAGTAATTACACAATTTTGGTATAATGCCAGGCCTGGTAGCACATGTCTATTGTCCCAGCACTCAGGATGCTGAGGCAGGAGGATTGGCATGAGTCTGAGGCTGGGCTGGGTTAAATAATGAATTCAAGGCCAGCCTCTACTACATAAGCGAGATCCTGTGTCAAAACAAAACAAAACAAACAAAAAAGCCAAACAAAAATTGGGGGAATCTGAATGATACACAGTAGAGAGAAAAAGCTTAACCTGGATTCTGTATTTCAGTCAATGTCTTTTAAATACATTCACATTTGATCCATTCTTTAACTTGCTTATGTTTGCGCAAATCTCACTTACGTTACAGTTTTTTGTTTGTTTTTTTGAGACGGGGTCTCTCTATGCAGTTCAAGCTGCCCTTGAGCACACTTTGTAGCCCAGGCTGGTCTCGAGCTCAAAAAAATCCTCCTGCCTCAGCCTCCCAAGTGTTGGGACTACAGGCATATATCACCATGCCCAGCTATGTTAAAGTTTTGATTCAAGCTGATTTTAACTTTTTTTTGTAAATTGGCAGCTTGTTTGGCCCAACCATATGGATCATGGTTTTAGCTTCTTTGGTCTTGATGCTGTTACACAAAGCATTCATAGTATTCCAGCAAGTGAACAGGTTGTAATCATTGGTTGTATTAGTTACTTTCACACTGCTGGCACAAAATCCTTAAAGAAGAGGTTTATTTGGTTCACGTTTTCCAGGGAGCTCAATACACAGACAGCTGGTCTAAGGTAGAAGCAGCATGGTGGAAGGACCTGGCAGGGCACAGCTGCTCATCCCAGGGCAGCCAGGAAGCAGAGAGGAAAGGAGGCAAGAATAGATCCTTCCAGGCCATCCCTGGTGACCACCTGCAACCAGTCCCCACACTTAGCAGTACATTCAGCTCCAGAACTCATCACTGGAGGCATCTACTGAGAATAGCACATCCTTGACCAATCACCTTCCAAATGTGTGAGACGCTGGGCGGAGTGGGGGGCATTTTAGGCCTAAACCATAACACTAGCATAAGAAAAGTACCATGATTCAATGCTAGGGAGAACTCAGTACATCTTCACTCTCTCCAATTTACTTGTTCTCAAAAAAGAACTTGGAGATGAGAGAAGCAGAAAATGGAAGAACTGGTATCTTTGAGTGAAATCACTGTTTGCAGGAAAAATTTCTGGGAAATTCTCCTGTAAAGGGAAACCTCTGATCCAGAAAGAAATAGTTATTTACTGTTTTATGTTAGTTGAAATTTATAACTTATCCTACTATGTGTTTTTAGATTTTCTTAAACTTCTTTCTATATTTTAACATTAATTTGTTCTTTAGTCACTATTTTGCAATAGTCATTTATTCAAGAAAGATCATTTCAGCTTTACTGTCATTTAACTCACATGTAATTATAAACACATGAATATAATACCATTCTTGACAAATGCTACAATAAAATTCAAATAAGTTATGAGTAATTTTGGTTTGTAGTATAAATTACAATCATATTTTACCATTAATATATTATTTCACCTATCAGGCATGTATATGTATTACTTCCATTTCTCTTTTGTAGCCTTGGCACTGTTGCTATACATTTTACATTTTCATATCTTCTTAACCCTCACAGTATTTTAAGTCTGTTAAAACAGTGATTTATCTTTGAAAGAGATTTAAATAATATTTAAAAACTTCACAATTTATTCATGGGTCATTTACTCTTATTGTCTCATTTCTGGAGCTCTTCATTCTGTTCTATAGATCATCCTTTCTACCTAGCACCATTTGTTTTCTTCCTGAGAGACTTTTTGAACATTTGCGTTATGGTTTGTGTCTAGATGTGCCCTCAAAGCCTCATGCACTTGTAGGTGGGGATTTTTCAGAGGTGACTGGATCTAGACTGTGTGACATCAAGATTGATTCATGATGCAATGCTAGGCTCAAGAGCACTAGAATTAAAAATGTGAGTGCTACCTGCCCTAAGTAGCCTGGATAAAATATAAGGGGTAGAAAGAACTATGATTGAACCTTATTGCTTTACTACCTTCTGCCCACCATAAACCATTTTCCCTCTATGATGCCTGTCTGCTATGTGTCACCTTGCCTTGGAGCCAGCTGGTTATGGACAAACAAATAAACTTTTCCTCCCTTAATGCTGGGTGTCAAGTATCTTGTCTCAGCAATGAGAAAAATAACCAAGAGAATTTCTATGTGTAGATATTTGCTCTTGGTAATGAGTTTCAGATTTTTTAAATGTCATAAAACTTCTTTATTTTACTTCTATTTGGTCTCTGTTTGCCTAATCTTTTCAAATGGCTCTTTCCCTACATTAGAATAGTTTCTTTGCTAGCATGTTCTGTCCACAATCTGCTGGATATTTGGGGGCCACTCTGTATCTTTCCCCTGTGCAGCACAACTCTCCTCTGCAAATTCTGTCTTGGGCTCCTTGGGCTTCAGCTCTGCCTATACCACCCTCCCTCCCATCCTCACTCACTTGAAAACTTCCTCAAGGATGTAAACCACTCATCTCATTTCCTTTTATCTCTTAGAGATCACTGCCTCTCTATGTCTCTTAGCTAACATGTCTTTTAAAAATAATTTTTTTTCCTACCTTTTGCCTCTTTTGAGCAAAGGTTAAATATGGCCTTTATTGCTTCATTTTGGCTGGAAGATGTTTCTGCATTGACTATATTTTAATGACATTTCTTTAACATTTTAAAACATTTTTAGTCTTTAATTTACTATTGCCCCAGAAGCTTTTATTTCCTATAATCCTTTGGTTTAGGAGGTTTTCTTATGTTCTTATAAACTGGAGATCCTTGTAACTCCCTCATCAATCAAAGAGTAGGCAGTTGATTCTGTGCGTTCCCTGATGCTCAGTGAAGTAATTCTGTCTTCATTCTTCTTTTGTGAGATGTGAAATCTTTTTCTTCATCCATTGGGATCTTGCTCTGAGAACTTCCACAAGTGATTGTAAGTGTAAATGTAAGGTTTTTAAAGTTTTAGTTTAACCTTTGCTTACTGCCTTGCATTTTGTTCATACCGTTCTTACTTGGATTTGTATTTTGCTAGCTAATTAGTAGCAGCCTGTTAGCTTTCTCAGCTGTAAACTAGACTCCTTCCAACTAACTGTCAGTAAAGTGAAAAAAAATTACTACTAAACAATGTATGAAAATCCCTGACTCATCTCTCTTACCTTGTCTATAATCAGAACTTTTTATTTTATTTTATTTATTTATTTATTTATTTTGCTTCTGAGTGAATTGAGTCTTTGGGTGGATTTGCTATTAAAATTCCTGGAGGTAGCCTGCTGGAACAAATGATGCCTCAATGTTCCTTTCTACAGTTCTAAATTTTAACATCCTCCTCCTACTTCTGTTTCTAAAAAACAAACAATGGTTAAATTGTAGCTGTGACAGGGCTGTCAAGAGTAGTTGTATGGTTGTTTCTCTACTCAGTAAAGATGGCGTTTTGTGCTGAACAAGGTGGCACATGCCTGTGATTACAGCTACTCAGGAGGTGAAGTGAGGGGAACACAAGTTCCAGGCTAGCCTAGACAACTTGGCAAGACTCTGCCTCAAAATAAAATTTTTAAAAAAGGGGATGGGGCCTACTTGTAGAGCACTTTCTTAGGATACATGAGACCCTAGGTTCAAGGCCTCTAAAAACAAAGTATTTTTCCATGATTATGATATTATGATTACATATCTTCTATAGAATAATAGTGTATTTGTATTGGATAGGGTGCTCAAAAGGAACCGATAGACATATAAGCCACTTCCAAGATTTAGCTATTATGAACTGTGCTGCTATAATCATAGGAAAAAACTAAAAACCATGGCATTTATATACATTGGAGTACTATTGTGTCTTAAAGATAGACTTGCGTCATTTGTAGAAAAATGGGTCTACCTTGAGACTATAATGTTAAATGAAATAAATCATATATACAAGCTTAACTGTGACATGGTTTCTCTCTAAGAGAAATCCAGTATATGAAGTGTAAAATGTTAGAACTTTCACAAAAGGAAAGGGAATCAAGAGGTGGAGGAGGGGATGGGGAGGGGAAGGGAAAGTGCTGAAGAAAGAATTATGCAGCACTCTATACATAGGCCAGCTCTCCAGGAGGAATGAAATCACTGTGTACTACGAAGATGTACTAATAAAAAAACTGAAGAAAGGAACTGAATTGTTAGAATAGATACATAATGCATAAAAACTCCCAAGGGGGATTTAGTAAAGTGATTTGTAGGATCTGGACGAAAGTCACTTGGACTCTGGAAAGGCAAAAGATCCAGTCAGTAGCTGCTCTACCTCAGCCGCTAGAAGGTGCAGAACAGGACAGACCAAGGATGCAGCCCCAGTTAAAGTTGGCCTGGGTCCCTAGAGGGTCACTAGTATGGGTCCCTTTGAAAGGAGGAAGATACTGGAGACCGACGTCTACAGGTGGCAACAGCAGCAGCAGATCACCTGCTCCAGCAGAATCATGCTTGCATGGTGGGCTGGCTTCCCCTTCCCTCCCCTTCTCGCTCCATCTGTGCTGCAAGCCTGCTGCAAGGTGCCATCCCCACCCAGGGAGGGACTTCCTTTTCCAGTGTCCTGGCCTGAATGCCAACTGTCTCCGAAACACTACTCCAGACACCCAGAAGTGAGCTTCACCGGTCTCCTAGGTGTCGAGCTGACAATCAAGACTAACTGACTGAAGACTTTTCCAGGCATCAAAATCAGATCCTGAAAAGAAAAGAAATATGTTCTAGAAGAAATGCCCTTAGTGCTAATTTACAATAGGATGCTTTCTTCTAGTTTAAAACATCTCATGATATATAAATCCAATGATTTCTTTGCTATTATGTTTTGATATTTGTAAAATATGTTATGATACTTAATAAGCAACATTGAGCTCAATTTAAAAGGCTTTAACTGACAAGATATTTTCATAATTTTAAAAATTAACCTCAACAACATTTGCATTTGCCTGTATTTGTACCCTTGCACTTACCACGCTCCTTCTAATCTTAATATTCTATAAACCTTACCTGTTACAGTGCTAAAGGATGCACACACAGCCTGTAACAGGAAGAGAATAAAGCAAACAGAAGAGAATAATGATGTTTTCAAGATAAACATATCAGTACGTTCTCAACCAGTAGACCTACCAACAAGGAATGTCAACATACAATGATTACATATCTTCTATAGAATTAAATGAAATGAATCATATATACAAGCTAAACTGTGACATGATGTTTTCAAGATAAACATATCAGTACGTTCTCAACCAGTAGACCTACCAACAAGGAATGTCAACATACAATGGTAAGATTGCACAGGGCATGGAGATAGAGCGGGGCAGGGTTAGTGGCATAATCTTGATTCTTTCTGTCATTAAACTATTTTGTTTTGGTTTACCCACTTCCTGGTAGGGAAGATCTGTTGCAGAGAATGAGACCCACAGGAAGGTTTAGTGTGAAAATTGGATGTTGCTTTCTCCTCCATTTTTTCCCTAAAAAATACAGCAAATGAAATCCACTAAAAAAATTTGCAATTTATCAAATATTTTCTAAAATTTGACATGGTGCATTTTGACAGTATGCATTCCAGACAGATTTATCACAGATTGGTTGCACAATTAGTTTAAAATATGAAGATTTTCCACAGAGTCATTGGAGACTAAATTGATCCATTTTTTTTTTTTGGTTGTTGTTGTTGTTTTTTCATCTGTGTTGCAAACCTGAGTATCTTTCCTCCCGTGATCATTGCAGCATAAAGAATGCAAGGTAACCGGAAAGTGCTGTTGGTAACACATTCAGTTAGAGCAAGATGTTTCGAGGATGAAGAAACAGCACTCTTGCTAGTCTTTCAACAGAATCCTACAGTCTAACATTGTAAGAATCAAGATTACTCCTTAGTATGGATTTAAGCTAGTCTGGTTTTGAGACTGTATTTCGAATGTATTAATCCAGAGCTGCAAAATAGTCTTAAGCCATGACTGTATGTTAATCATCTTATCAGAACAAACTTTCCTGGTTAAGTAATTGCCTCATTTTGCATAGATACAATGGTGTTACCTATTTATACCTTTAGATATTTACTTTGGGCCCATTTCTGTCAAAAGAAAGCCCAGAGTTTACATAGAGTGGTTAGTTTTTACACCTTCAAAATTAAGCTATTGAGAACAGCATGTATGTTTTAAAATTTATAAATTCAGAGAAATATGTTTTGATGTCTCAGAATGACTATGCAATAATTCTAACCAAAAGAATGGGTTTATAAATTAAAAAACAGAAAATGCGAAGTCCAAGCTGGGAGAACTGAATTCAAATCCCTAACAGGTGTTAGGCCATTCATTAACTAGACGACTTTGGGAGAGTTACTGATCCTCCCTGGATTATGGTTTCTTCAATGTTTACCACGTTGGTAATACTAACTATGCTCATGTAAGGATTAATAATGGGATAGGAAGCAAATACTTGAAATATTAGTCCCTTTTTGTACTCCTTCCCCGCATTTGGGCTAGCCTAGACCTGTTTTTATCCTGTGAGGGAACAGGAAACAGAATGTCTATTTCAAACAAAACGAAACAAAACTTTATATATCTAGATATATCTGGATTAGTATGTGGGTCTCCTATTGAAATGCGAGCACTGTGAGGGCAGGAGTGCTAGCCAGCGCCCACCTGCTGCAGCACCCTTAGAGACGCTGATGGTGTTCAGCACCCACACAATAAAGTTTTTGATGCTACTTGGAAGAAAGAATGAATTGTAAGTAAGTGTCATATGATAGCCTTAGGATCCTCAAAGCGTTTTCCGTATTTAACCCACAAGTAGAAATTATTTTCATGATTATCATCGTCGTTGATCTTAGATGTGCAGTATGTGTCCCCAGAGAGTCGTGCTTTTAAATTTTCTTAATTTCTTTTCCTTCAGTTTGGGGAAAGTAAAATCAAAAACGATGGTCGCTGTTTTGCTGTTAAAGGTGTGTTAACATGGAGGTGGTAGGTTTCCAGTTCCAGCGAGGATGATAGGTAAAATCTTAAAACGATGTTCCTGAAACCCAAAACACAGCCATGGCTGCTTGATTCTTGGGAGTCCTCCAGGAGTCTTGATGTGGTAGGAAGAAAACCGCATGGCATTTTCTTGATTTTCATGAAAGGTCTCCTGATGCAATCGTGTTTACAGCTTTCCTGTCAGAACCCAGGGGGAACTTTTGTCCACAGATTCATTCGCACAGTCTCTGCTTGCTGCAGTCTCCGGGCTAGTGGAGGAGCGCAGCGCGCTGGACTGGGGCCAGCAGGGCGCGGCTTTCGCCTCTCACCTGGCAGCAGCCGGGTCGCACGCCCACGCTGCGCACTACGCCACGCGCCAGCCAAGTCGGGCGACAGGTGAGGCGCGCTCCTGGCAGCCCCAGGAGGAAGGGCAGGACACGCGGCGCGACGCCTAGAGGTAGGAGGGCGAAGAGGCGGGCCGGGCTCCCGCGCGGGGGCGCTGTCACCTGTCCGGGGGAGGAGCCACCAAACCACTCGCTGGGCGCCGCTCGGACGCTTCGGAGTCGGGAGCTCGGTTCCCGACCATGAAGGGTGCCAGAGGCATCGAGAACCCGGCTTTCGTCCCCTCCAGCCCAGACACCCCGCGCCGCTCGTCCGCGTCGCCCTCCCAAGTCGAGGTCTCCCACGCCCACGCAGAGGACGCGCAGCCCCCGAAGCCGCCCGAACAGCCGCTGCCCCAGCCCGCCGCGCCCGAGTCTCTCGCTCCGCCGGGGTCCCCGACGAGGTCTGAGTTCGAGGAGGGGCCTTTCGGGTGGGGGCGCTTCACCCCGCGTTGCCTGCAGCGCTGCAACACGCCCGCGGGCTTCCTGCTGCACTACTGCGTCCTGGCCGTCACGCAAGGTACCGTCCCATGCGCCCCGCGCCCCCACGGCCCCCGCGTCCCGCGACCTCCCACGCCCCCCGCGCCCCCCACGCCTCCCGCGCCCTGGGTCCCCGGGCTGCCTCTTTTGAAACTTGCCAGCGGAGCTTTCACTCTTTTGTCTCCGCGGTGCCTCACTTTAGCGTTTCTCCAGGGAAGGTTACCAGAACCTTCCTTCACAAGCGTGTCCCGGCTCCCCCGGTCTACTTTATGCAAGCATCCCTTGTGTGGTGTCCTTTGTCAAAGTGATTTTGTACGTGTTTCTCCAGCAGAAGGCTGGATGCATTTTGCAGGTAAGGGCGAGGTGCTCTGGACGGGGAGTACAAAGACTTCGTGCTCGGTAAGGCGTGCGCACGGGCCGGGCAGCCGGGAGCTGTGCGCTGGCCAGCAGCGGCTTCGGGCCTTGCCAGGACGCAGCCTTTATCAGGCCCCCGGAGTCTCCAGAGTTATCCGGGAGCTGCTGCTGTGAGGCCGGCGGGTTCGGTTCTCCAGGGAGTCATCGGGTCCAGGTTTAAACCCTTAGGCGCTGTTGGTGAGACCCGCTCCCTCCAAAGCGAGCACCGAGCGGGGAGCGCAGAGCTGCTGGCGCTGCCTGGGCTGTGAAGGGTGAAGGAAATGGGAAGGAACACTCAGGTGACCAGCCTGGGGGCCGGGGGGACACGGGGGAGTGCCTCGAAGGACGTGCTGGGGCTGAACCTGGTCTCGGGATATTTTGCTAAGTGCAGTCAAGGACAGATTGTAAGAGATGCACCCAAAGGAGTATTTTGGATAGGGGGAGTTACAGTTTGCTCTTGGCTAAGTTAATGGGAAACTAAATTCAAAGTGTGTACTTCCTGTTGTTATTTTCAGTCCCTTTTCCAAGGAACTTCTGTCCCTGGTTTTGCCCAGGTTAAGTGCTAATTATTTGTTGAAAGTAAGTTTACTTCTGCTTTTCCACTGAAAATTTGTGCCTGAGTTATTTTCACTTCCTCTTTTTCTTTCCATTATTAATGTCTTGATCCTAGTGGTCCAAAATAAGTGATTTTGAAATATCTCAGTGTCAAGGAGTTGCACAGCTCAGAAAGTTGAACAGAAATAAAAATGTTGTTGTCTCATTTTTTACTTAAATTTTCTTCAGAGCAGCTGGTGGTACTGGCCCGTAGTGGCCAGAGGCCAAGGTGGGAATTTGAGCCCAGCCCAGGAGGTTTAGTAATCTAGTGAGACCCAGTTTCAAAATAAAAACCTTGAAAAGGGTTGGGGGTGTGACTCAGTATGAAGAGCCTGTGCCATAAAATCACCAGTACCATACAAGAAAATAAAACCCTGAACATTTAATATTAAGACTATCGTTTTATATTTAACACAAGGTATTGTTTAAAATCCAGTACAACTGGCACTTTTGAAAAATGTGTCAGGTTTAGTTTGGAACTGCATCTACCCAGAGGCTATTCAAAAAGCACAGTCTGGGATGAAAGAGAATTAATGCATGTTCCAGTAACTCTGGGTATCTCAAACATGACTCTCAGGAAGACTCTCCATCCTATATTAATAGATACTTAATTAGGGAGCAAAACAAAACTGACTGATTCTACTGAGTATTTCTTAAAAAAAATAGGGTTTACCTTAGTGCTTAATTTCCTAACGTGCTTCCTATTTTCATGCTTTAACAATAGAAGTAGTGCGCATTATTTCATGGAATTGTTTTACAAGCGGTGTTCTTGGAATTTATATAGCTTAGGATTCATTAAGGGATTCATTGGACTACAGTGCTATCCTTCCAGAGGTATTTGAACTTTTATTTTCAAAGAGAATTTTTACTATAAAGGCAATGATTTTTAGTGGCTATTTATTAATCAGTGTGACATGTGTGTTGGGAACTTGACTTTTGGATGAGGAAATTTTCATAGTAAATATTTCCTTAGAAAAATGTCATTGATAAGTACTGTGGATGTTTCATTTTAAATTCTTGAGAATTGTTGACTGGCTTATGATTCTGTTACACTGGCATTAAAAGCAAATATTACGTTAGGACTTTTGAAAGTTGCTCTGTCAGTTTTCTTGAATGTATTTTTAAATACTTCCTTTCTTTAGTTTATCAGTATATGTGTGTAGTACACAATGTTTACATCCCGATGGGGAAGTTGGTACATGGACATGTAACTCAATCCATTTCTTCATTGCTTTTCCCTTATTAGTTATAGTCTTGATAAATTAACATTTAAAGAGATTGTGCCGTGTATACTCTAATCATTACTAATGAAAACAATTCTTAATTGTTCTTAAAAGGTATAACTAGTTAAAATTTAATTCGATTCTTATTTTCAATTGGCAGAAATGTTTAAATGCCTTTAAATTTAGTCTCTATATGAACAGGACACTTTCAAGTCAGTCAAAATTAAATTATCAGTCTTTCCTGATTCTAGTCATTTATTGTAAGTGTATGAGGTATAAATGTTTTACTTTGCATATGATTTGCATACTGGTGGTCAAAATAGGAGTTTTAGCTTGTGTTTAGTTTTTCCCCAGAACCTTTTAGATGATAAATTCAACCTCAAGAAAAACTTTAGGAAAAAATTGAAGTTTGAGAATTGTGGTTTCTCTCTCTACAACTAATCCAAGATAAGTTCTTGCTACTGATAGAACATCTGTACTTTTTTTCTCTCCCTAGAGGGGTCCATGGAAGTATATGCTGCACTTGAAAACTTTAGCAAACTAGTTTTGTGGGACTCTACCAGTTTGACTTTTTAGTTTTGTGGGACTCTACCAGTTTGACTTTTGTTTGTCTTTTAAAGAAAAGTGAATTAAGACCAATTAACTACATAGCAGGCACCAGCTTTGTTTATCATCTGAACACTTCTGAGTGAACAATTTAAAAAACAAACTGATTTTCAAACTGGATTTTCTTAATTTGGAACTTTGAGACTTTTAAGACTAGCACACTTAAAAATAGCAAGAGAAATGAACAACAAAATTTGAGAACATTGTGTTAATAAGTATGTATAATCTAATGAAGTTAGAGTAATGCATATACATTTCTTTTTCTCTCTTTTAGGTGTTGTAGTAAATGGCCTAGTAAATATTAGCATTTCCACTATTGAGAAGCGCTATGAAATAAAGAGCTCCCTGACTGGCCTGATATCATCGAGCTATGATATCTCATTCTGTTTGCTGTCTTTATTTGTATCATTCTTTGGTGAAGGAGGACACAAACCCAGATGGCTTGCATTTGCATCCTTTATGATAGGACTGGGAGCACTTGTGTTTTCATTACCACAATTTTTCAGTGGAGAATATCAGCTGGGGTCCATTTTGGAAGGTAAGTTCTGTTATTTTTGTTTGTTGTTTGTTTGTTTGTGTTAACTCTCAAGTAGTGTAAAACCAGGTCATTAACTGTCTTGTCCAGATCCCTCTACAGCAGGGTAAAGTATAAAGTCTCTTCCACCACTCCCTGCCTCACTGGGGATATGGATTGTGTAAGGTAGGTTACTGAGACAGGCTGTACATTATTTGCCACTTCATTGCTCTCCAAGCTGTTTAATCCTCTGATTCTCATTGCCCATGTTACACACAGTCCTCCTTAGAAAGAAGATTTGTTTTCTTTTGCAGGTGTTGTGACCTCATTAGGCTTCTGAGATCTGCACTTTTTTCCTTTTGTGGTTTTAGTAGAAGTGCTTAGAGCTCTGTGCCTTGAACATGTTGATTGAGAATTTGAGACAAAGAGAGGTGTCATTAGTAAGAGCAGGATTTTTCCTAATAATCGAAATGGGCTCTGCTTATGGATCTAATGTAGTGTGGCTCTGGTTAGATGAAGTACATGATTCAGAGACCCAGAAAGGAAATTTAATTATTAAAAAAAATTAAAAAAAGAAATTTATTATTCAGTTTTGCTCTTCAAGAATTGTTTTGGATGGAAAAACAATTATGGTACAGCCAGAGGAATGTGCTAATGAAAGTTCACCTTAACATTTTTATGCCCTTTCTGGGACTTACAGCAAACATTGAAAAACTTAGGAATGAAATCGAGTGGTTTCAAATTAAAAAGGCTTCACAAGTTAGGTAAGTGAAGAAAAGGCTCAGAATAAGAGGGAAAGGGAATGGAAGACTGAACTGTAGTTACTATTTTTGAAAGTTAAGATTTTTATATTCATGTGCCAATATTAAAGTTAATAGTAAATAGTTAATCACTCTCTAGACCAATTTCCCAGTTACACAGTGATAAGTAGAATTATATTATCAGTAACAAAGTGTATATTGTGCAGTGTGGTCTTAGGGGTGCATTTATTTGGTAAGGGACCTTTTTTGTTTTTTGGGTTTTTTTGAGACATGCTCTTACTATGTAGTCCAGGCTAACCTTAAACTTGCAGTGATCCTCCTACTTCTGCACCACTGTGCCCATCTAGGAAACTTCATTTTGGAAGTAAAAATAGAATATGCAAACAGAAAGATGAATGGAGAATTCTTTTAGAATGTGGTAGAGTTTGAAATGAAAGTGGGGCTGGTACACGTGTGAATAAATGTAATGCTAGCATTCTCAGAGGCTGAGGCAGGAGGATCAAGCCCTGCCTGGTCAATTTAGCAATTCAGCAAGATGCTGGCTCAAATTTAAAATGGGCTGAGGATGTAGCTAAGGAAAAAGACCCTGGGTTCAAGCTCCATTACAAAAAAAAAAAAAAGTCAAATAAGGAAATGTTACCAGTAGAAGTAGTACTTAAGTAGATTCTAGTACATTAAGATTGGACAGGGTCACATTATAACAATACATGCATAACCATGTTTACTGAAGCACAATTCATGACAGCTAAAATCTTGGAAGCAGCCTATATATCCATCAGTAGATAAAGAAAATGTATTTATACACAGTGAAGTACTACTCTGTAGCAAAGAAAAATGTATTTGAGCCATTTGTGGAAAAATAGTTACATCTTGAGACCATAATGTTAAATGAAATAAATCAGGCATTTGAATTTGTATGGTGGTGTCTCTTATATGAGAAACTTGAAGATAGATACTAGAAAATGGGGTCATAGATCTTTCACAAATGGGAATGGGACCCAAAGATGGCAGGAGGGAGGGGAAAGAGACACAAAAAGAATTAAGGTTTATTATGTACGTGTATCAGCTCCCCCTAAAAATTGAAATCATTATGTACTGCAAACATTACTAAAAATAACGAAAGGTTGCATTAAGCATGTTTGACTTAATTTTACTGGAGGTAGTTGTAGGAACAAGGCACACTGCATAGTACAGTACCTTTGCAATGTAAATAATCAAGGACAATCTAATCTGCCACAGTAGAATACACACTGATTCTATGATATGAAAATGCCTTTGTCTTTATTGTGTTTAGGTGGTAATCTTTGTGCAGCCTCTAGGCTCACACCCTTCCTGTTCATCATTTGCCCTTAAAGTAAAAACAAACTTTGCTTAAAAGTCTCTGACTTTCTCAATTAAAGCATAAACTTCTCTTCCAGTGCACAAACTTGGTGTGATTTTCCCAGTATTATCTCTTGGCATCTGCACCTTCAGTTATAACCAGTCTGAACAATTTCTATTTCCTGAAAGGTAGTGGCCATGAATGAATTGGTGAATCTATGCATGTGTGTACCCCAGAGATAAAGCAATGATTACTAAAGTTAGATAAAAAACTTCCAGTATGTTACTGTTTACTGTGTAGGTTTTCACCAGTTACTTGTTGATCTAGTTGACATTTTTTATTATTTTAGTAGCCTGAATTTTCTAGATGACTGAAACAGAAAAACTCAGGTTGCCCTTGTATTATTTTTTAATTTGTATAACAAATATTTGTAGTAATGGATTCTGCATAGTCCTGAGATAATAGTTGAATGGCTCCATGCCACATAGATTTTCTGTACTAATGGTAAGAAATGCACAATTAATAAATAAAACTGAAGACTGAGGTTAGTGAATGGAAGGAACAAACAGTGAAATCATAGCTACATATGGGTAAAGAGGTGGGCAGGGAAGGGTACCATGGTAATAACTGGGTAGCAATCAGCCAGCCTTCAAAGATGTTTTTCAGTTTAGAGAAGAGCTTGATTAAGGACCTTGGAAATGGAAAGAGCTTAGTGACTTTAGAAGCTGTCACTTTTGGAGAGCATGACCATAGCAAGGGAGGAGGTGTCATTAGATGAATTTGGAGAGGCAGTTAGATGCCATTGAGGCATTTGGGTTTTGCTTGAATTGCAGTATGTACTCATGAAAGAGTTTTCCATAGGAAATTCGTAATTTTTTGTTTGTGGTTTTTTTTTTTTTTTTTTTTTGTGAGACAGGGTCTCATCACAGTCTAGGCTGTCCTTGAACTCGCTATATAGCCCAGGTTGGCCTTGAACTCACAGCAGTCCTCCTGCCTCAGCCTCTTGAGTGCTGGGATTACAGGCATGCACCACCATGCCTGGCTCTTGTTTGTTTTAAACATTATCATTTTGCCTATAATCCCAGCACTCAGGAGGCTGAAGCAAGAGGATCATTGCAAGTTCAAAACCAGCCTGGGCTGCAAAGTGAGCTGAAGACCAGTCTGAACTGCATAAACAGACCCTGTTTCAGAAAGACAAAAAAAAAAAAAAAATTGGCTTCTATAACTGGAACCTGGGAGTAAATGGGAGGAAATTACTGAGAGGGTTTTTACTGTCATCCAGGTGCAAGACAATGGTTGTTGAGCCTGGTTGGTGAAAAAAGATTATAGAGGAGACAGAGGTAAGACTCTGTATTACAGTGTGCAAGACTAAGTAGTGTAGAATTGGGAGTAAAAGTCAAGAATTTGGGTTTGAACATAAGTATGAGTATATTATCTACCTGGTTTTGCTGTGTATTTCCTCAAGCTTGTTTGCCTAAACTTTTAAGTCATTCAAGCTTAATCCCTAGAAATGCAAACATTAGATTCCAAGGGACTTCCTGTTATAATTGTTCATAGATAATGACTGGCTTTCAGGAAGACGTATGCCAATGATTCCTCCACCATCTTTGTATGATTGTGCTTAAGAGGTGCTTTGCATTCATTTTTCCTCCCTTAAATTTTTTCTTGGCCAGATGCGTGCCTGTAATCCCAGTACTCTGAAGGCTGAGGCAGGAAGATCACTGTGAGTTTGAGGCCAACCTGGGCTAGAAAGTGAATTCAAGGCAAACCTGAACTACATGATGAGACCCTGTCTCAAAAAAAGAAAAACAAACTTTTTTTGGAAAATGTTTGTGAACTGGATTTAATTTTCCATGTAGACAAGGTTCACAGTGTTCTTGCAGAAGGGGTGGAAATATGAATGGAATTGTTACACAAACTGATGTACAAAATAAACTGGAGAAATCTGAAGCTAGCTTAGCAGGAGCTCCAGTCTGAGCTGTCTCAACTGTAAAGAATATGAATCACTCTGAGATCCCAAGAAATACTGATACTAGTGACATCAGTGTACGAGTGCCAAATCTGCTCTCTTTTAGATAAAATATTAAAAAGAACACTCCCTGGTAAAACCCAGGGGGTCAGATCTTCTAAATTTACCATACAACTGCTTACCAAAAATAAAGGAGGAGAGTATCAGTGTTTGCTTTTGGATTTAAGTTAGTATAGAAGCTGTGTAAAGTCAATATGAATGTTTAATGTTTCTCTTACTCAGTGATTTTAAAGAAATTGTATAGATCCATTGTGGTTTTTTAAAAAATTTCTTTTTTAAGCTACATTACTATGTCCGCTTAAGGCATGCCTCTTTGTTGCTTCTTACAATATTTCAAATGTTAGGTATTTAATTATGTACTGTTGGAGACCTGACCAAGATCCCCAACTGCCTGTGTGAGGACAAAAGATGAAGAAAAAACAAACAAATTTAGTAACTGATAAAAAGGGGAAGTTTGGGAAGGTCAGTGCCTCAGGGTGGGTGGAGACAGATACACTGTTTATTGGGTGTATTCAGTAATCAGAGGGATTATCATATGACTCAGGGGAGTAGTACCCTCAGACTAATGAGGATTTTGGAGTAATCTTGTTAGTTTTAGTTTCAGCTTTAGTGGTTTTAGTCTTAGTTTTAGCCTTAGTTTTAGATTTAGTCTTAGTATATGTCAGAGGGTGGCCAACCCCTAATGGGATAATAGGAAATCTTTAAAGGGTGATACCAATAATTCTAAGTCTCTGTTCATTCCTTAGGGAAGTGTGTAAAACTAACCATTGTGGATTTGTGGTCCCCGGCACTTCCTTCTTTTGATTTTTGTGATCTCAGCAGTTGAAACAGCATTTAGGCTGTAGTGGCCATCATAGCCACACAGATTTTCAGGAGTTCATGGGAGGGCCTGTTACATCACCAGAGTGTGAGCCTCCTGCGTCACCTGCTCTTCTATCCCTATGTCATAGGTTTGGTAGCCTGTGAGGATCTAGGTCCTTGTGTTGTTGGCTTTTCTCCAAGGTCATCCTCAAGAATGCTCACACTGGAGGGCCAGGTGGGAACAGGAACCACCTTGCTTGGGATCTTCTCTCTCCATGGTTGCACATTCCAGGAGGGCAGCCATAATTGTGTTCCCTTGTGTTTTATTACAGTAGTGATTTCATAAGTGGTTAACAACAGCTAACGCTAATCTTGGTTTTTATGCTTTGTATAATGTTTTATGCTTTGTATAATGTTTTTCAAATACTTATGCTTATAATTCTAAGTTATTAGCTATATTGAGTGATTTCAATATTTTTATTAATTTTAGCCATTTCTTCCCCAGTTTTAAAAAGTCAGTTATATTAGCCTGTACTTTCTTTAAATCTCCACCCCCAAAAAATTAATGCATTTTTGCATATATGGGAACCTATAACCAAGATATGTATTATGTGTCTGTCAGGAAAATAGAGAAGAAAACTGGAGATTTAACTGGGAAAGGGAAAACGAAGTTGAAAGTTTCCTTTAAATAAATTAGAAGCAAGGGAATATGCAGTCTTTAAGTATTATAATGTTATTAAGAAATCATTTTAGTAGTTGAAATTGTGCATGTAGTTTAATTTGAAATGAAGTTTGTGTGTGTGTGTGTGTGTGTGTGTGTGTTTTGTTGCTATTGTTTTTCTGAATTCTAGAGAAATCAAAGGGCTTCCTTTAGATGAGATCATCTCTGTAAAGGGGGATTAGAGTAATTTAATAGACTAAGCAGACAAAAACAGAATATGTAAAAAGAACATGAAATATGATAAGTGTGTAGAATTTCCACAGATGTGAGAATCACACAAAAGGAGGTTAAGAGTTAGCAAAAACTAGGAAGGTGTATTTGGAAAGAGCTTGAATTTTCTGTTATTTTATATATATATATAAAAGGTAGATTTGAGAGAAAGCTTTTTTGTGTGTGTTTTGTTTCATTTAGTCTGATCTGGTCTGGTTTGGTTTGGTTTGGTTTGGTTTGGAGGATTGAACTCCGAGCCTTTATACTGAGTCACTTCCCCTAGCCCTTTTGTTTCGTTTTTGTTTTTCTGAGACAGAGTCTTGGCAGTATAGCTCAGCCTCGCCTGGGCTCCTCACTGGAGCCCAGGTTGGCCTTGAGGTTCCAGGGATCCTCTTGCCTCACCTTCCTGAGTGTTGGGATTACATGCCTATGTCACCACATCTAGGAGCACATAGTTCTTTCACAGGAAGCTTTGATGGTGATTATGAGGTTTAGGAGTGATTATTTTTCGAATGAAAATGAAGAAATTTATCACAAGGAAGTTTTGGTTGTATTAGACATAAACAAGGAAATATAATTAAGAGGATCAAATACCTCTGAGGGATAATTTTTGTACAAATTATCTTCAAAATGGAAAAGGATCATAAAACATTTTCAGATCATATTTAACAATTTCAAAAAATTTTTTGTCAGATGATCTTTACTGAAAGTTGTAAGCTTGCATGTAGAAAAAAAGAAAATACAATAATAAAAATAAAAAGAGAATCAAAGAAGAAAAGAGAAATGGCAAAGTCTGGTGAGCAGAAAAGTACAATTTCAAACCTTCCTGTGGGTGACACATGCTTCAGTTTCCTCATATGTTAAAATAGGAATAACATAAATATTTATCTTTAAGAGTTATAGTAAGGATGAAATGATATAACTTACACAATGCAATGTATAGCACATTCTAGACTTAGGTAAGTTCATTAAATGATAGATTGTATGATCTGGGCTTTTTGTTTATTGTGTTGTAATTGATACTTTATCCTCAGTGGAGCTTTAGTCTTTTGCAGTTTCCAAACTTGACTGACATTCATTTTGGCATTCACTGTATATTTGCCTTAACCAGTTGTGCGGAGCGCTGGAGATACAGGGCGTAACAAGGCCCAAAGAGCCCCTGACTATATGATGCTTACAAAATCATGGAAATAAAGTGATCTGCTTGATGCTGATTATTTAGCAAAATGATGGTTAAGTGTTACAGAGGGCAAGTCCAGGATGTTGTGAGAATTAGCAGCAGGATCACACCTTGTCTGAGTGGGGGACATGGAATCAGGAAGGAGCTCACAAAGTGGTGCTGTTTGAACCCAACTGGGAAGGTGGAATAGGGGATCCTAGGCAGTGTCATGTTTTTCAGGAGTTCAGCACAGGCTCAAGCATACTGTTGAAGAAGTTATTGGAGCAGAGTAAAAGGAAGAAAACTGAACTGTGTTGTCTTGATTTGGCAGTATGGACGGCACCTCTGATTTATCTTTCGGAGAAGGCGTGTTAACATAGGAGAAGGTTTTAATATCAATTTTCTTCCTGTGCTATTGAATTTTGGAATACCATAAAATAAGCTGTGTACCGTGAACAGTGGTTGGCAGTATAGACTTGAGACAAGGAGTATTTAAGATGAATACAAGTATTACTAAGGTTTCTCAGTTTACCCTTAGAGATATGTGTCTGGATGTATTGTGATTGGGAGACAATTAAAAAATTATTATTTTTCATTTCTGATGGATAGTGATATCTTTTTGTTTTGGAGACAAGGTCTTACTATGCACAGTCCAGGTTGACCTTGAACTCACTATGTACCTAGGCTGTACCTCCAACTCAAAGTGATCTTGCTGCCTCAGCCTTCCTAGTGCTGGGATTGCAGACATTTGTCAGAATGACTGGTGGATACTGATATTTTAACATGTTAGTAATATAAATTTTAAATATTTAAAATGCAGCAAATAAAAAAAAAAAAAAACTAAGGGGCTGGGGATTTAGCTCAGTGGCATAAGCACCTGCCTTGAAAGCACGTGGTCATGAGTTCGATCCCTGGTACCAATAAAAACAAAAATGCAACAAATCTTTATCATGTTGACTTTGTTTTCATCCAAGCCCTATTTAGATCCTTTTAAATGGGTATTATTTTAATGTTATTAATAGCAAAATAATTTTTTTGTCTTTTGAAAATCTGGAAAAGAGGTCATTTTCATATACCAAGGAATCATAGGAAAGCAATTTCTAAACTCAGTATTTTTTTTGTCTTTTTGAGACAAGGTCTTGCTGTGCAGTTCAGACTGGCCTTGAGCTCACTTTGTAGCCCAGACTGGCCTTGAACTCTGAATGATCTTCCTGCCTCAGCCTTCTGAGTGCTGGGATTATAGGTGTCTACACCTCTACACCAGGCTTTAAACTTAGTATTTTTTATATTGAACATTTTTTCTCTAAATTTTATTGTTTCAGTCTTTGCTCCCTTTTCCCTCAAGAAAAGGTAACTTTGAGTGATAAAGATTTCCATTTAGCTACAGCATGAACTTTCTTAGGCTTCAGAAGTGGTATTTTAAGGAAAATTCTACAAAGAGACTTTGGTAGTGCTGACTATGTTAACTACTTGTGCTTGGGAAACGATTAAAACCTTAAAATTGAAATTAATTTTGGGTTTCTATTTTTTCTTTTATCTTGTATTATTAAAAGATATTTTTTCTTGTTTATTTTTAAATAAGGAATGCTTATTCAGATGGGAGAAGACCTACGACAAATAGTCCTAGAGTTTTTCAACTCCTAATTCAGTCAATACAGGATGGTTTAATTTTGCTTGGCCTCTGAGTGTTCTTCCTTTTTTCCTTTGTGGAAAGCAATTTTGTTTTTTGTATTTCAATTATATTGCAATTGAAATGAATAAAGGGAAAGGGAAAGGCAGTGATATATTAGAATATATAATGTTGTAATGAGACAAATGAGTTAAATTTAGATTTAATGTGCATAGTAAAGGGGCTAGAGCTAACTTTCAGGGATGATGAAATTGTCATGATGGATTTAAAGCACTTCCATTTCCCCCTAATGTCTTAGATAGTGTGAATTAACCTGGATGGTTAATTTTTACTTAATGTTGCCTCTTGAAGTTCCTGATTGAAACTGGGTGTGAAGGAGCCAGCCTGTAATCCCAGCATGTGGGAGGCTGAGGAAGGAGGATGGCTGTGAGTTCCAGGCCAGCCTGGGCTACAAAACAAAACAAAACAAAACATAAGAAGTTCCTGATTCAGTAAGTCTACACTAAGACTCAACAGTCAATACTTTTTGAAAAGTTACTTAGATTGTCTTCTTCCAGTTTAGGAAATGCATGTCCCCATTTAGCAGCTGATTATTTTGTAAAGTTTTCAGCCTGAGACAGGAAAAGGTTTCTTTTCATCACAGAATTATTGCTTTATATTTTCCATTTAAATAGGCACTTCACAACTGGCATAGACTACTAGGTGTGCTAATTTGGCCAGTTTAGTTGAAATTGAAATGCTCAAACTTCTGAAATAGATATTTAGAGATATGTAAGTAGGAAAAATATATCAGTGAGACATTAGTACAAACTCACTTTTGGTCATAAGGTTAAGGCAGAGTTTTAACAATGCATGGCTTCCTACAAAAGAAAAAAATTCCTAGCATTTTACAAAGCATGATTTGTCAGATATAGTTTCTAAAGACATTAGCAGTACATTAAAATTACACTCTGTAATTGAATGAATTTGTGGGAAAAAAAATGACAGTAGTACAGGTATGTTTGCTACATACTTGTAAAAGCAGTTGGATTTGGGGAATGTTTAAAGATACGATCAATATGTGGACTTTGAACTCAATATGATCAATATGTAGACTTTTGAAGCCAGTGGCTGAATCTGGCTTATCCCTTTTTTTCTGTTTATTCTGTTTCAGATCTTTACTTTCTCTTCTTTCAGGAAGGTGGGCAGGTAATGGCACAGACAGCTTAGAACTCTGTCCACTTTTTCCAAAAGTTGAGCTACAGAATAGGGCAAGGTTTTTGTCTTTCTGTTTCTTTGTGTCATACTGTCTCCCTGTCTGCCTCCATTAATTTAGGAAGAATTTTATTTAGTGATCACAGACAAAAGTTACTTGCCCTGAATCTTATAGGTAAGATTCAGAATCTGAAAAATTTGCATTGTGAAAAAGGAACCTGAAATGAGGGGAGTATTCAGATATAGTAGTGAAATGCTTTGATATTCTGCTTTTGGTTTTTGTCATCATTAACATGTTTCACTACTGTGCTTGCTAATATGTAAGATTATTATCTGATGGTCTGTATCTTCATATGTAAAATGAAATTATCTGATAGGGAATTCTAATGGGTCATGGGCACAATTGTAGCTAACCAAATATGGGAGGCAATGATTAAGTGTTTTTTGGCCTGTTTTTTTTTTTTTTTTTTTTAGCTTCAAAGCGATCAGTTAAAATGAAGTTTGTGGCAAGAAAAAAAGAGGAAATCCTATTTTCTTAGTCATGGTTTTTAAAATGGTTCAAATTGGCCAATATGAGTTTTATACATCTTTCCTGTTTCATTTTAATGCTATTGCTTATTACCTGCACTGAAAATATGCAAAGCTATTAGGATCAGGCAGAAGTGAATTTAAATTTTTGTTCACACACTGTGAAAACTACATAATCCTAGTTAAGTTTATTGAGCTGTACATGGTAATGGTAATAAATACCCCCTGTCTCATGGAAATTAGGCATCACAGTAATAAAGCAATGCCAAGTGTATTATAAGTGCCCATTAAATGGTAGCAATGATGAACAATCATGTTTATGACAACCAGCCATGTTTAAATTTTTTTTCAGTTATTGGCAGTGGTAGTTACATGATTATATATATAAGCAAAAATCTTTCTATGTAGGACAATGGTTTAAATTAGGTGCAACTTAGTCTTCACTTATCTCCAAAGTTTGGCCACTTCTACAAATGTAGTAAAATACATATGTTTCCAGAATGTTATTCTTATAAGTTATGAAGATAGTTTATTTAATATAGCTCATATAATTGGATCTGTTTATAATAGCAGTTTAAATACTGCTTTTTTAAGCAAGCAAGCAGCTTCTTAAGTATCTTTTTTACAATTTTATTTTATTTATTTAGTCTTTTTGAGACAGGGCCTTGCTATTTGGTTCAGGCTGGCCTTGGGCTCACTGTAGCCCAGGCTGGTCTCAACCTTGCAACGATCCTCCTGCCTCAGCCTCCCGAGTGCTGGGATTACAGGAGCACGCCACCATGCCCAGCCTTATGATTTTAAATGTATGTACTTTTTAAGACATTCAGAAGGTAGGAAAGCAAGATAAAAATAAAATAAGGAAATAAAGATTTCTCTTCATATTAACATTCTCATCATATTAGTGTTGTTAACGTCTTGTTGCTCAGTCTTTTAAAATGCATGTACAGGTACATATATTTATAAACACTCATGCTGTGATGATATTACATAGTCATTAGGAAACATTGGCGCACACATTCAGGCCCGTACACTTTTACTGACTTTCACATGTATTCACACATACATATTTAAATTCTTGTTTAAAAGCTTAAAACTTCAACCTAGCATGATGGCAGTGGCCTGTAATCCTAAGATTTAAAAGGCTGAGGCAAGAGGATCTCTTCAACTCAAGGCCATGCTGGACTGACTACATATCGAGACCCTATCTCAAAAAACCAAAAAGATAAAATAAGTAAATAAAAACACAAATCTGGGCTAGAGATGTAGCTAGAATGTTTGTGTAGCATCTATGAGGTCCTAGGTTCAATCATCAGTATCACACAGAAAAAGTATGAATCTATGGGTGTCTATGTTATTTATGTAAAATATGTGTTGGATACCACTTTACATTAATAAAATGGAGCTGCATAATCTGTAATCAACTCTCCTTTGTTTTCTATTAATGCATTTTATATTTCTGGATAGAAGTTCTGTGGGTCACTGCATACAAGTAGAGAAAAGAAAAAAAGTTATTTTCACATAGAAAGCAACATGGGGATTATGTAATGCTTTTGCAGTGCTGTTTTTTAAAAGTTAATATATTTTGCAAATTGTTACATTTTAATCCTTGCATAGTTTTACTTTTTGACTATTCTTATAGATTAAGTATTTGTATTTAGGGTTTTTTCATTAACTGTCCCATTATTATGTAATTTTTTTCTATTTTTGTGATTATGCATATGTAGCCTTTTAAAATTTATTTTTTCTATGGAAAGTCTCTTGAGTATCCAGTCATTCGTTGTGTTTGTTAATTGATCTTCCTCTGTGTTGCCAACTGATTTTCTGTGGTATGGGTATACCGGCATTTGTTTAACCATTTTCTTGTTAAGAGACATCTGGGTAGTTTTTTGCTATTGATTATTACAAATAAAGATATGAACATTTGAGTACAGATTTTAAAAACTTTTTATTTTAATAGCACGTGTTTGTAACACATAATGATTACACTGATCCTGGGAGAAGTTTCAAGTGTATGACACATTTTAATTATTTTTAGGTCCCTTTTCTTTCCCTCCCTCTACCCGCCCCTCCCTTGATCTCTTGGTTCCCTTCCCACTTGCAAAAGATCTATCTCCTTATTTCCTATTTTCTGTCTTCTGTTTTGCTGTTGAATTTTTTTGTTTTGAGTTTTTCATACAAGAGAGACCATGTGACATTTAAGCATGTGTGTCTTACTTATTTCACTTAACTTTGTTGTCTCCATTTTCCTACAAATGACTAATTTATTCTTTAGGGCACAATAAATGTTAGTAGTATCTTACTGCTTATAAACATCACATTTTATTTACACATGTATCTATTGATGGGCTTATAAGTTCCTCAAAGATTGAGCTGTTCTGAGGTGTGCTGCTGTAGACATGGGTGTGCATATATCTCTGTAATATGATCTTTAACTCTTTTGGAAAGATACTTACTTGGAATGAGCTAGATTGAATGAAATTTCTGTTTTTATTGTTTGAGAAATTTCCATATTGGTTTCCACAGTGGCTATACTGTTTGCATTCTCACCAACAGTGTAGAAGGGTTCCTTTTACCCCTCAACCTCACCAGCATTTGTTATTACTTGATTTCTTAATGATGGCCAGTCGTTCTGGAGTAAGGTAGCATCTCAGCATTGTTTTAATTTTCAGTTCTCTAATGGCCAGAGTTGTTGACCATGTTTCTAAATGTATTAATTGGCCATTTGTATTTCTTGCTCTGATAAATGTCTGTGCATTTCTATTGCCCATTTTTATTGGGTCTTTTATTTTGGTGGCTGTGATTTTTTTTTTGAAGTCTTTATATATTCTGAATAGTGGTCCTCTGACCTGCGTGTAGCTGGCAATTTTTCTTTTTTTTACTATTTTATAAGTTGTCTGTTTATTCTGTTTGTATCTAGATATGGCTCTAGATTGAATCTTCTGCATATGTAGGACCACTTTTCTCATCAACATTTGCCAAAGAGGTAATCTTTCTTCCAACATGTGTTTTTGTTCACTTAGTTAAATATCAGATGGCTGAATGGGCCTGGTGTTGTTTCTGCATCCTCTGTCTATTCTGTTGATCTCTGTGTCTGTTTTCATGTTGGTACCATGCTGTTTTTAATCACTAGTTCTAAAGGGTAGCTTGAAATCTGGGATTTCTCTTGTTCTTGTTGCTGTGAGTACTCTTGTTCTTGTTGCTGTGAATTACTTTTGCTATTCTGTGCCTCTTCTGGCTCCATCTGACTTTGAGGATTGTGCTCTCTAGGTTTGTGAAAAAAGCTGTTGGTGTTTTTATTGTAATTGCATTAGATTTTATATATCAGTTTTGAAAGTATGGCAATTTTGACAGTATCCGTTCATCCTAAACAGGAATAGGGGATAGCTTTCCCTTTTGGTGTCTTCTTAAATCTCCTTTTTCAGAATAGTACTATTGGTTTCATTATAGATGCCTTTTACTTTCTTAGGTTAATTCCTATGTACTTAATTTTTCTTGAAGCTATTGTGAATGGCATCATTTGTCTAATTTCTTTCCCAGTGGATTCATTGTTGGTGTACAGGAATGCTGTAGATTTTTATGTGCTGATTTTGAATTTGCAGAATTTATTAGTTTTGGGGATCTTTCTGGAATTTTTTAGGTATTCTGTGTAAAAAAAAATCATGTCATCTGTGAATAAGGATTGTTAATTCTTCCTTTTCTATGTATACCTGCTTTATTTATTTCTCATGTCTGATTGCTCTGAGTAAAGTTTCAATTGCTATATATTTTAAATATTTATTTATTTATTGAGACAGGACCTCTTTCTGTAGTCTAGACTGGCCTTGAGCTCATGGTGATCCTCATGTCTCAGCCTCTTCTGGGATTACCTCTGGAATTACAGGTATTTGCCACCATGTCCAGCCTCAATTACTATATTAAATAGGAAAGGTGATAATGAACACCTTATCTTGTTTCTAATTTTGGAAGAAAAGCTTTCAATTTTTCTATATTTAATATGATATTGACTATAGGTTTATCATAATTGGCTTTTGTCAGATTGAGATAAAGTCTTATTAAACCTATTTTCTTTAGGGTTTTTATAATACTCGGATGTTGGATCTTGCCAACATCTGTTTTCAGCATCTGCTGATGATCATGTGGTTTTTGTCTTTGCTTCTGTTTATCTGATGTATTACTTTTGTTGATTTGTCTATGTCAAACCAACCTTGCATCTCTGGGTTAAACTGTACTGAGTCATAAATTTTAATCATTTGTTGCATCCTGTTGTCTAGTATCTTGTTGCGGTTCTGTGCATGTGTGTTCACTAAAACAATTAGTGTGTAAATTTCTTTTTCCTTTGAGTCCTAATCTGGTTTTGGAATCAGTAATGCTATCCTGGAGGCCTGACTTCAGGAGTTCTCCATGCCTTTCAGTTTTGCTAGAGAGCTTGGGGAATATTGGCAGTAGAGCTCTGGACTTCTTCCTTGAATCTACTAAGTCCTGGACTTTTCTTAGTTGGTAGATTTGTTACTACTTCTTCAATTTTTTTGCCTGACACTATATTATTTAGGATTTTTATGTCTTTTTAGTTTAGTTTTGGTAATTGATATGCATCTAGTAATCTATTGCTTGTTTCTGAATTCTCCAATTTATTGTAGTACAAGTTTTCAAAGCAGTTACTAATAATCTTCTGAATTTTGTCTGTGTGCATTGAATTGAGAATTTTCCTTTTTTGTTTCTAATTGGATTGATACAAGTCTTTACTTTTCTTGGTAAGATTGGCTAAGAATTTTGTCTATTTTGTTAATTCTTTTGAAGACCCATTTTCATCAATTCTTTGTAGCATTTTTTGAGTTAATTTCTGCTCTGATCCTTATAATTTCTGTGTACTAGTTTTGGACTTAGATTGTTCATATTTCTCTAGGACCTTAAAGAGCATCATTAAGTTAGTCATTTGGACTTGCTCTGTTTGTTTGTTTTTTTCCCTGATGTGGACATTCGCAGATGTAAATCTCCTTCTTAGGACTGCTTTCATTGTGTCCCATAAGTTCAGCATTTTGTATTAGTATCAGTTTTTGATTTTAGGAACTAATTCCTTGATTTTTTTCTATGATCCACTGATTATTCAAGAACATATTCTTTAATCTCCATGCATTAATTTAATTTCTGTTTCTTTTGCCATTGATTTCTTTCATTGTACTTGATTGAGTGATTTGTACTCAAACTAGAGCATCGCAGAATATTAAAGAGAGGAGGCAAGTAGATAAGAAAACAGTTTAATAAGCCGGTAGGGCACCTAGGGAGTCACCACAAGGAAGGCTGGGGCAGCTCTCTGCAGACAAAGGGCAGGTTCTGCCTGATACAACCTCTGATGGGAGTAGGGCTCTGGTGGCTGGTGTGGGCTGATTTATTTTGTGAGTGTGCAGGGGATTGGTTAAACCTTTACATTCCTGAGCTTTGGCAGACTTTTGGGAGGGAGAAGCCATAGGGGCTTCTGGGAGGAAGGAGGTGTGCATTATCATGGCACAGCTTTGAACCACTGCCATGATGATTATGCTGTCTCTCAGGTGGGCAGACCTAACATTCCCATCTCTTTGGTGTTACGGGGTGCTGTGGAGTCTCTCTGGCTGCTTCCTGCTGGGGGGGTTGTTGTTGGGACCTAGGGTAGAAGGGAATGGGATTGAGGGATCCGCATCTGAGTTTGTGAGGTAGAGATGTCGCTAGGTAGTAGGATTTCTTTGGTAGTGAATGTCTATAGTCTGGCTTGGATAAATCACGAGAGGAGCCTAAAGGCACAGGGAGCAAAAAGCAAAAAAATCATTATCATAATTAGGGGACCCATAATGGGCATTGAGGTGGGGGCCTATGTGTCTCGGGAGCTCCACCATGAACACCAGGAGGTAGATCTTGAAACGTGGTGTCTGCTTCATACATCATCAGTTGTCAGTTTTTTTTAGTTTTGTACCTGATCTTTTATTATATCTGATTGGCTAACAAAATAGCAGCACTCTTCTCCCAACATGGCATAGTATCCCCCTTTTTCTGCTGTGAGAATACTGTGTGTCCTTCCTTGTTGGAGAACTACCGTGGCCAGTGAGTTTATTTGATCTTGGAGTGAAATAACATTTTGGGGTGTCTGAGTGTTGTAGGGTAAGGTGAAGGAATAGATTGAGGTAAAGGAGGAAGCCTGTCATGTTGACTAAGGCAATTGAGGAATGTAAACAGTAAGATTAGTAATATGAAAAGTGTGATAACTGTAAGCCTTTGGAGAATGGTGTATTTTTTGGAGTAGAGTGTTAGAGCACCTGTGAGAAAGAGGAGACGTGTAGAGCCATATATAGGCCTAAACCAGGTAGGGTAGCAGAGCATTAGTGTTTGTGTTGTGTTAATCTGAGATGGGTGGGAGCTATTGGACGTGAGGTCCCTAAAGTCCCTTTAGTGTGTTTGGAATCAAGATTACCGGGCAGCAGATGATATCTCTTTGTCTGGGTGATGTGAAACCAGCATGGGAATCCCTCTACCTTTACTACAGTTGGAGTCCCAAGGTACACCAGGTGAGGTCCATTTTACTTAGGTTGAAGAGTTGAACTTGTGGGCTTAGGAATTTTAATATAGATTAAGTCCCCTGGAGATAAAGAGAAACTGTTGTGTGTCCCTTGGAGGGTTGAGGGAGGCAAAGATCTACATATTGTGGAAGAAGGTGTCGGAGGAACTGCGGAACCAGAATGTAGTCAGCTAACAGAGGAAGATTAGAAAGTGAAGGCAAGTTTGGTAAGACAAAAGGTCTAGTGTACATAAGCTGAAAGGGGCTTCACTGAGTAGATAACCTGGAGAGAGTTTGGAGTTTTGTAGGGGCTAGAGATAGGAGTAGAGAGAGGAGAATCATGTACCTGTGGGAAGGAAGTATGAGTTAACTGGAGAACATCTGTGCAGCCATGTAGAGGACTTATCTCTGTGTCTGTTGTAGGAGTGGGCAACAGGGTGGCTGGACTGAGGGTGTTGTTGGTTGAGACTGTAACAGTGGGGTCTTGTATTACAGTTAGATGTACTTGTAGCTGTGACAGGGTCATTAGAGCTGGGAGTATCTTGTGAGAAATTAGATTGGCTAGATGGTATGGTGAGTAGACTGTGATTGTCTGTCCTAAAGTGAACTTTTTGGCTTCTTGTATCAGGATGGCTGTTGCTCCCTGAAGACAGGGAGGCCGTCCTCTTAACTGTAGCTGTTTTGGGAGGAGGCTACAATCTGGAATGACGGTCTTTTACTGTGTCCCAATACTCCCATCGCATTATCTTCATCTGTTGTAGTGTATAGAATAAAGGGTATAGTAGGATTAGGAACTGTAAGTGCAGGGGCTCTAAGGAGGACCTCCTTAAGTTTTGCGAAGGGAGTGTCAATTGGCATACTGGGATCTAGGGGTTCTGAAAGAGGCCCTTTAGAGGCTTGGTATAATGGTTAGCTAAGGAAGCAAAGTTGGGGATCCAGAGGTGAAAAAAGTTTGATTGGTCTAAGAAGGATATTTGTTGTTTTGTGATTGGTGTCTGGGGGGGACTGAGGACCAAGGTCTGATGTTTTGAATTTGGTCTGAATGTTTGGTACTGCTTGGGAAATGAAATGAGAGTTTAGGAGGACTGCAGGATCAAGTATGATGGGCAGAGGGAGAGAGGAGGGGGCAGAGTTGGGTAATCAGAGGAGGAGCTCACAGTGGTGTAGTCCTCTGAGAGTAACTGTGAGATGAGGAGGAGGAAGGAAGGATGAGGGGCCTCCGCATGAGTTATGGCAGTAGGGGCTGGAGGTATTTTATCTATCAGGTCTGAGAAACAAGAGAGTCACAGTGGCAAACTGATAAAGGAGGAGGACCTGGTGAAGTGAGTCAAAAGAATTTGGGAGGCCTTGTAGGTTTGGAGTAGTTCAGGGCGTGCCTGCAGCTGGACATAAGGTATTTACCCCCACTTGCTGTTTCAGTAGTAAAAGTTGCATAAATCTCTTAAAGTTATCCTCTTTGGCCTGAGAGTTTGTTTTAGCCCCAGCGTATCTAAGCACAGGCCAGAGGAGTGGTTTTGTCAGGTAATGATTGATTATTACCCTTGTGTTCTGATTAGGAAGGTGAGCCAGGAGTTGGGAGGGTTGTGAATCAGTGGAGAATCATCACCCGCCAGGGAAGCACAACCAGTAGTAGCTTAGTCCCAATAATGACTTCCCTGGTTGTCACCAGAGAAGGCATAGGGAGGTCCTAAAAGGACGTAGTAGTAGCGTAGTCCCAACAAGGACCTCTCTGGTCATCACCAGGGAGGCATGTGGGATCCCGAAGGACATGAAGGTCCTAGAGGGACGTAGAGTAGTTGGGGGACCTGCTGATGTGGCCACGATTTTGGACAGGCACCCCAAGTACAGTAGAGGAGAGGCTCACCTTGGACCTGACCAGATGAAGGCCACTGTTCAATGTTGGCTAGAAACCGTAAGGCTGAGGAGTCCCTATCCTAGGGAGAGATAGAGAGAGAGAGAGAGAGAGAGAGAGAGAGAGATAAAGAAGGAGGAGGAGGAGGAGAGAGGAAAGGTCCATAGGCCACAGTGGGGCTCAGACTGGGGGACAGACTCCCCAGGAGCCACACAGCCTCCAACCGCTGGAGTCAACAGCACCAACTGGTTGAGTGATTTGTACTCAATCTAGGGCAGCACAGAATATTAAAGAGAGGAGGCAAGTGGCTTAGAAAAGAGTTTAATAAGTGGGGAGGGCACCGAGGGAGTCACCACAAGGAAGGCTGGGGCAGCTCTCTGCAGACAAAGGGCAGGTTCTGCCTGATACAGCCTCTGATGGGAGTAGGGCTCTGGTGGCTGTTGTGAGCTGATTTATTTTGTGAGTGTGCAGGGGATTGGGTAAACCTTTACATTCCTGTGCTTCGGCAGACTTTTGGGAGGGAGAAGCCACAGGGGCTTCTGGGAGGAAGGAGGTGTGCATTATCACAGCACAGCTTTGAACCACTGCCATGATGACTGTGCTGTCTCTCAGGTGGGCAGACCTAACAATACTTTGATCTGATAACAATCATGGGATAATTTTGTATTTATTTAAAGCATGCTTTATGGGTTAAATGTGTTCTGTTTTTGAGAAAGCTCCTTATGCTACCGAGAAGAATGTGGTGAGTGGAATACACTGTTCATATCTATAAAGTTCATTAGTTTGAAGATTTGGTTTGACTCTGATATTTCTTTTCCTTTTTTTTTTTTTTTTTGTTTGTATAGTTGATCTTCCTACTTGTGTGTGAGGGGTATTGAGGTCCTCCATTATAATTGTGTTAATGTTGATCTTTTATGTCCAGTAGTGTTTAATGGAGTGGAGTGTGCCAGGTTTCAGTGCATGGTATTTATAATTATTATCTCTTCCTGTTGAGTAGTTCCCTTAACCAATATGTAGTGAACTTCTTGGTCTCTTTGGATCAGTTTTGGCTTGCAGGCCACTCTGTCTGAAAATAGGATGGCTGCTGCTATTTGCTTCTGTTACATAGAATATTGTTTCCATCCTTTGATTTTTTTTTTCCTTTTTTGATCTGTGAGTTTCTATTTGGATTGAATGTGTTTCTTATATACGGTGTACCTTAGAGTTTTGTTTTGTGACCCAGTGTGCCACTCTGTTTCTTCTGATTGGGAGTTGAGACATTCACATTTAAAGTAATTACTGGAATGTATTGACTTATTCCTGCCTTTGCTTTGTTTTCTTGTTGCTGATCCTTTTTTTTTTCTTCCTCTTTTTACTTAACTGCTTTTCCTTTGTTGTACAGTGTATTCATTCCACTGAACTTTCTGGCATCATTAGCTTCACTGTCTCTGGGGAATCTTTAAGAATTTTTTAGAGTGCTGTTTGGTGGCCATGGATTTCTTTTTTTGTTTTTTTCAAATCCATTTTGTTTCGAAGAGAAAAAAAAGAAAAAAATTCAAAACATGTCAGTAGGGGGCAACACTAGTACCTACATTTTGTGTTGTCATCTCTCAGTTATTCATCCACAGCACAAGACATCTGCTTTCAATTGTCCAAACAATGCCAGCACAAATCTTTCTCTTCAAGGAACTCAGAGAAATCAATAGTGTAATTATCTTAACTATTTTTATATACATATACATAGACATAGATATATGTTGCTTCTTTCAGCTTCATACTAGTGAGACAATATGATGTTTACATGTGAGTATGATTTATTTCACTTGTGAGTATGGTCTCAAGTTGCATCCATTTACTTATAAAAGTCTCCAGATTATCCTTCTTTATGACTAAGTACTCCAATGTATAAAAATACATCTTTTTAATCCATTCCTCAATCAGTGGGCATTTGGGTTCTTTTCAAGAATTAGCTATTAAAAATTGTGCTGCTATAAACATGGGTGCACATATATTGCTGTGGTATGATGTTTTTAATTCTTTGGGGAAGATACCCAGAAGGGGAATAGCTGGGTTGAATGAGACCCCTAGTTCTAGTTTTTTGAAGAATCTACACTAATTTCCATAGTGGTTGCACCAGTCTACACTCCCAGCAGCAGTGCAGAAGGGTTTGTTTTTCCCTGTAGCCCCTCCAGCAATTGTTACTGGTTGATTTCTTTTTGTTGTGGGTGGGCTACTGGGGATTAACTCATGACCTCACACTTGCCAGGCAGGCACTTTTGCCACTGAGCTAAATCCCCAGCCTTGATTTCTTGAGACTAGCCATCCCTTCTGGGGTGAATCTCAGTGTTGTTTTAACTTGCATCTTGAATGATCAGTGATACTGAGCATTTTTTCACATATTTATTTGCTGTTTTTATTTCTTTATCTGAAAAGTGTATGTTCACCTCAGGTGCCCATTTTTGGATTTGGTGTTTAAATATGAGAGGACTGATTTTTTTTTTTTTGCGTTCTTTTTATGTTCTTGATAGCAATCCTTTATCTGAGGTACAGCTGGCAAGCATTTTCTCCCACATTGTAGATTGTCTCTTCACACTGTTATGGTTTCTATTGCTGTGCAAAAGCTTTTCAATAGGGTGAGATCCCAGTTGTTGATTCTTTGTGACAATTCCTGTGCAATTGGGGTTTTGTTCATAAAGTCTTTGCCTACATCAGTGTCTTCAAGAGTTTTACCTATTCTCTCTTCCAGCAGATTTAATGTTCCTGTTTTAATGTTAAGATCTTTGACTCATTCTGATTTTGGCTTAATGCATGGCAAACTATGTGAGTCTAGTTTTTATCTGCAGCATTTTTTCCAGCACCATTTATTAAAGAGGCTTCTTCCAGTTGAATGTTTTTGGCACCTTTGTCAAAGATAAGGTGGCCTAGTATATCTGGAGTTGTTTCTGCATCATCTAATCTGTTCCATTGATCTTCAGGTCTGTTTTTTGTTTTTTTTTTCTCTTTTCTTTTGTTTTGTTTTTGGCTAGTACCACACAGCTTTTATAACAGTAGCTTTATACTATAATTTCAAGTCAGAGATTGTGATGCCCCCTGTCTTGTCTTTGTTGCCCAGGATTGCCTTTGCTATTCTAGGTCTCTTCTGGTTTCAGATGAATTTTAGAATTGTTTTCTCTAATTCTGTGATATATGCTGTTGGAATTTTGATTGGGATTGCACTGAATCTGTATAACAGTTTTGGAAGTATGGCCAATTTCACTATATTGGTTCTTCCTACCCAAGAGCATGGAATATCTCTCTATTTTCTAATACCTTCTTCAATCTCCTTTTTCAGAGTACTGTAGGTTTCAATATAGAAATCTTTTATATTCCTTGATAGATTGATTCCTAGGTATTTCAGTTTTTTGGTTGCTGTTGTGAAAGGTATTTTTTCTCTAATTTCTTTCTCAATGAGTTTGTTACTCATGTACAGGAATGCTGTTGATTTTTGATTTTGTTTCCAATTATGTTACTGAATTTGTTTATAAATCTAATAGTCTTTTGGTGGGAGTTTTGAATTTCTTTAGCTGCTCTTTATCATCTAGATATCTTATTTTTCTATCCAATTTGAAAGATTATTTTGTAGAATATATTAGGCCAGGTTGGAAGTTTTCTTTTAGAAATTCTGACACTTCACTCCAAGCTCTTCTTGCCATTAAAGTTTGTGTTAAGAAATCTGATGTAATTCTAATGAATTTAACTTAGGACGTGATTTGTTGCTTTTCTGTTTTTTCCTTTTATTTTGTTTTTCTTTTTTTTTGGTTACTTTTCTTTAAGAGATTTTTAGATAATCTCTTTGTGTTGGATTTCTGGGATTTTTCCTTTCTTTTCCTTTTTTTTTTTTTTTTTTTTGTCTTTTTGAGACAAGGTTTCCCTATGCAGTTTAGGCTGGCCTTGAACTCACTTTGTATCCCAGGTTGGCCTTGTATTACAGTAATCCTCCTGCCTAAGCCTCTGAGTACTGAAATTACTTCTGGGATTTTGACCATGATGTGTCATGTAGAAATTTTTTGTTCATGGCTACTTGGAGTTTTGGATAACTCACTTATTTGTGTGCTAAATTCTTTTCCCATACTTGGAAAATTCTCTGCTTTTATTTTGGTAAACAGGTTTTTATGGCATTTATGCTGTCTAATGATTTTTCACCAATTCCAATTAATACTAGATTGTTCTTGCTTGTGTCATGTAGCATCCATTTGGTCCATTTCTCCTTTCTCTTGTGTTTAAGGACTCTCTTGAGTATATGGTTACCTGCATCAGCCTTATATTCTACTTCTGACACTTCCCTCACATTGGTCACTTCCGCGGCTCACACTGTCACTGAAATATTTTATAATCTGGTTTTGTCTTTGGTAGTTGGGTTTTTTGGCTTTTTTTTTTTTTAGTTCAGACTGGTCTTAAACTTGTGTAGCCTCGCTGTGATCCTCCTACCTCAGCCTCCTGAACACCAGGAGCACAGGTGTGTACCAGCGTGCCTGGTTTTTATGCCAGTTTACGGACTCTGAACTATTCAGTCTCTTTGGTACTTTTTAGGTAGTCAGCTTTCTATTAGTGTGTAAAGTTACTGGTGGTTATCTTGTTTATTAAGCCAATTGTCTCTTAGTTACATCATCTTTGAGCTTATCAAGCACCTTCCTGATCTATTTATGTGCCTTTTATTTTTTTATCTCGTGTATTTTATCATGACTTTTGATTTTGTACATGTGAATAGCACATAGATCTGCTTAGGGGCATTGGTAGTTTTGGGAGGCATTTTTTTTTCTCATTTTGTGTTTCTGAGTGTGTGTGAGTGTGTGTGTGTGGGTGTGTACTGAGCATTGAGGGTTGGTTATAGTGGAAAAGCTGTTGGTAGTATGAAGATCTCTTTAGCTAGTGCCTGTTTTTCAGTGATACATTCTGAGTGTGGCTAGCAGTGGGCCTTTGATTCTGTCCCAGTATCTGGCCTCTGTTACTTTGGGGTGGGGAGGTCAAGTGTCCAGCACTCAGTTCTGCTGGGATAGACCGTAGTATGTTGATACAAAGAGAAACCAGAATTGGCATACAGTAAAAATCCAGTTAGTACCACAACTCTGCCACCCTGGGAATGACACCAATATAAGCAATAGTAAAAAAAAGTCAAAGACAAACTGGACAGCAATATACTCAGTGTACTAATTATTACTGTCCTGCTAGCCTATTTTAAAACTCTGTTTTGTTCTTTTTACTTTTTTCTGTTTTGAATAAAAAAAAGACAAACTACATATTGGCATAGCATAAGAGCCAATAATCTGGGCACAGTGATGCATGCCTGTAATCCCAGCACTCAAGAGGCTGAGGCAGGAGGATCACCATGAGTTTGAGGTCAGCCAGGGGTACACAGTGAGTTTAAAAGCCAGCATGAACTACATAGTGAGCCGCTCTCCTAAAATAAATGGGAAATTTGTAATTATAATATAGATGCAAAGATAAACTGAATAGTGACATACATTAATGATCTACGAATTGTAACAACTATACAACCGTTAATAATAGGATTCAATAGTACAAACAGAAATGTAACTAAATATATAAAGATTAATAAACCATAATAGTATTCCTAAAATGTAGCTATAAACTATTAGTTTCTGTTTCATGTTTTAGCTCTGTTTTTGGTGAATCTGTGTGTTGGATTATCATACCTTCCTACTAAATCAACTATTTTATCATTATGTAATATCCACTATGCTGGTAAATTTCTTTACTCTGAAGTCAGTTTTATATTCATACTAATGCAACTATTCCTGTTTCATTTAGCGTTCGGATAATATGTTATCTTATCTATCCTTTAAAGTTCATTGATATATTTGAAGCAAGTTTCTTGTATCCAGCATGTAGTTGGATTATTTTTTTGATCCACCCTGCCGGTAAACATCTTTTAAGTGTATTTAGACCATTTAGGGTTAATATAAGGTAAAGTTTTGGGGAAAACTTAATATAAGTTAAAGTTAGGGATAACAAGTTAATATAAAGTTAGGGATATAAGTTAATATAAGTTAGAAGTTAGGGATAATGTAAGTTAAAGTTTTGGGGAAACACTTTTATATATTATTTTGTGTTTGTTCATTTCTCTATTTACTAGTTTCCTGTAGGTTGCTTGAACATTTAAAAATTGTTTTCCTCTCATTTAAATGTTATGTTTTGAGTTTTCCTTGTACAGATTCTTGACTGCTCTAGATACTATATTCTAAGTGCATATGTCACAACTGTCTTGGCACTGTATTACTAGAATCTAGACTTTAGCTAAAATTTCAGCTTTTGCTTCATGTTGTGACACAGCTCTTAGGAGTTTGAGGAAAAGGTATGTAGTTAGTGCCAGATATGGTAGAAACCCAAGTTCTCCTGTTGAAACCTAAGGGGAAGGAGGATCCTCATGATTTTTGAGTGGTAGTGACAGCTGTGAAACTTCTAGAATTGCACTGATGCCATGCTCTCTGGGAGGGCAAGCTCGACTTGTTTCTATTCCTCATGACTGCTGCAGACACCACGCACAAAGTTATGGCCTAGCTGTCACCGGAGCATGCCAGAATGTCTCTTTGTTAGGTTCTTTTTACAACACCATAGAAGCAGGGAGGGAGAAAGGTGTCATTGTTGTAGGAAGATGGAAATCTAGGCAAGCAGCACAGGCCTTACTGGTGAAGTAGTAAATACTTTTGGCTTATAGGCTATTGAGTGTCTGCTTCACTCTATTGTTACACCGTGAAAGCAGACATAGCAACACTAAACAAATGAGCACAGTTGTGTTGCAATAAATTCTTACCTATCAAAGCAGTCAGTGGATGGATTAGGCCCACGATCTTGGTTTACATTCTCCGCTCTAAGTGACGGCTGCTTTTGGAGCTGTGCAGTGCTCCATTCTTATATCTGATACGCAGAAACAAGTGTGAAGATCTCAATAGGGGCTGAGTATCCGTATCTGGAAACGGTTTTTGTTATGATGGGTGGAGTGTAGGATGGTTCTAGCATCTCCTGGGTAGCGTTGAGGGACACCTGTAAACCCCAGGCAGTGTGCAGGAGGGACTGTCACTTACCTGGCTTCAGCCAACAGGGTGCAAAGGTTGGGAGTCTGCCCTAAAAATACTGTGATCAGTATTTTGTCCCCTTAAGAACATCATACAGGGTTTCACACTGATGGTACTAAATTCACTGGATTTGAAGAGTTGAAAAGTGTATTAGAAAACTAAGAATGGCAGGAGACAATACATAAACTGCAGGTCACTAAGCTCTGTCATAGCAGTTACATTGCTAAGATGCTCTGCACACTGGGCCCTGTCACAATATCCACTGACCCTGTGCACATTAAGAATGAGGCACAGTGTGTGGTGTTCTTTCTGGAGAAACCCTTTGCCTTATTTATTTACATACTTCAAACCATTTCCCAGATAACGCAGGAGGCTGCCACATTTTAGTGAAAAGTGAGACAAAATAAAGTTCTGTAAGTGGTATAGCAGTGTTTGTGGCAGGCAGAGTGTGGAGGAAAGCAGTGATCTCCAGATGGGAACTCATCATGAAGACAGATGAGTTTTGTAATAACGCCATACAACTCTTCATGTGACAAGCAGCTCTTGAGTTATTCCCAGGGATTGATTGGCTAAACATAATTACCAGCATCATGAGACCTGACTTTCACATGAGTATTGTTTATCTGTTGTGACAGATCAGAAAATTTACAGAGGTAGTGTTCATTGGTAGGTGAAATAGCAGGTACTGTTACAGAATGTATGATTAACTGCGTGAATTGCGTCCTACTGTACTGAACTACCGGTTGAAAGTCCCTTGCACCCTTTCCTTTGAAGGTGGAGAGAGGGCGTCGATAGGGAGAAGTTGGCTTGGCCTTATTAGCTTTAACTGGGACGCTCATTGTGAGAACCTCACAAAAGCTTTGCTGTAACTGGCTAGCAGAGGAGGAAGTGTAGGTTGGTTTACAGTTTACAAGGTATGTAGCATCCACCACAAGTAGGCATCTCAGAATGACTGTTCCAATCAGTCATATTCCCTTGGAGCAATGTTAAATAGGAACTCTGTAATCCCAGCACTGTGGGAGGCTGAAGCAGGAGGACCACCTTGAATTCAAGACCAGCATGCACTACACAGTGAGTTCAAGACCAACCTTAATTATGTAGCAAGATGTCTCAGAAAAAAAAAAAAAAAAGAAAAAACCAAAAAATAAAAACCCAGTTTTGACAGCAGGGAAGAAGTTCTGGGGTAGAGATCTATATTGATTATTCATAAACAAGACTACTAGATCAGATAGCCAGATGGAAGCTTGGAAGAAACCAAAATGAAAGCTGCTTGAAAGGCATAAGATCATTGCACTGAGGAATGTGCCCTGTGCTTCTTGGAATGGGCCCAGGATGTAAAGATAATTCGTTATTTGGCAGTGATTACTTGAAAGCATCTGTTATGGAAGAGACTGTTTCTCAAAGACAAGACTTGGTAGTCCACACAGTGAATGTCCATCTGTGCTTTTCCCCAACTGCTATGGTAGTTGTAGAATTTTTCCAAGTAAAAATAACCGTCATGATGTTAAAGGAGCTAAGCATGAGTTAAAAGTTATGTACTTTGCCTCAGGAAGGCTGGTTCATCCACCTCCACTGCAGATTGGTTGCCTGATTTACTACTCATGAGGCTGACACTGAGTCCTGTGACAATATTGCCCAGGGCAGTCAGCATTGCCCTGGTCAGGCAACAGATACTTAACTCTGGTTGCAATTTGTCTTTCTGAGTTAAATTCATTTTCTGGGTCGGAATTTTCTGTTACTACCTGTGATACATCTAGCAATACCCAACATTATGTGGCTTCCATGTTGCCATATCCATTCTCATTATGTCATGTGCAGTATCACTTCGCAGCAAGAAATTCATCAGAAGCACAGTGAAATCCATGTGCCTCAACACTGAGGAGTGTCTGTCAAGGTATAACTTGCAGAATGGTTTGCTTTGCTTCTCAACGTGTGCATGCACTGAAGTGGAAGCCACTGTGACATTAGATCCTCTGCAAGCACAAGGCACAGGGTGGAGTGACGCGTCTCAGTGCTTCACCTGATCTTCATGGAACTTCTGCTTCCTGTCTTGGTCTTGTTGAATCTTAGCCTCCAAGGAGTAAATTCTTCCATCATGGAACACAAACATTATTGCCTTAAATTCAAAAGACTGTTTCCTAATTGCATTTTGTTCTGCATACAAAATAATAAAGAAGAGGGTCTTCACACAGGCAGAGCCAATGGGATGGATAATAGCTAACAAGGGAAAACTGAGTTGTTTCTTTACAGTTGCAAGCAACAATATATTTTGAAAGAGAAGTTGTACTTGGATGTTTCTTAATACCTCATAACCAATAGCACAAGCATTAAAAGAAAACCTCCATAACCCAATAAAGAGAGAACATCTGGAGACTTGTAAAAGGATCTGTAAAATCCCAGTCCAGTTGAGATGTAGGCAAAAGTATAGAGAACGTGAACTGGATGATAAAATACAGCGAATATCGCTCAGACCTCTGACCAGCTACAGAGGGAGAACTGTAGAGCTTTGGTATTGTCTGACTGTCCTTATTTTCTCTGCCACCTCATATTAAGACAGCTAGTGGTGGCCAGCATTTCAGCATCAGATGTTTCCCATAGTGTGTCAGGTGGGAGAATGATTAGTAGACATTTTCCCCATGACAATACTTTGCTTATGGTTTTGTGAGAATTCATTCTATAAATAAGAGATTCTTGTCATAACTCCCACTAAAACGGGGCTGAGGGGTTCCAAAGAGAGACACTTCGTGCCTACAGTAGTTCAGTACCTGCCTCACAGAACCAATCCAGTGAGCACCTTGCACTATCTTTGTGAATATTTTTCTTAGCAACTGACATAGCATTAACAACTCTGACCACATAGCTGGCTTCTCTGTGGTGACTGAGGGGGTGCTCCGTAATCAGAACTAGCAAGCACCGAAGTCCTGGAGTTCTCCGTCATAGCTTGAGTAGATTCTTTGGCTCCAGTAAAGCACACTAATCTTTCCTTTCCACTCTAGGTAAACCAGAGATCACCCTGGCCCATGGATGTGTGTCTTGGAATCCAAAGAAACAAGTTGTGTGTGTGTGTGTGTGTGTGTGTGTGTGTGTGTGTGTGACAGGTTACTTTGGAAATTTAGGGTAAGAATTAAAAACATTTTTGTAAGCATTTCTATCAAGATAAAATGCCCAGACTTTCTGAGGTAAGACTTGTCAGTTTCCTTATCTAAAATGCAAGCTCTTGGCCCAACTATTAAAAGAATGATAAGATAAAAAGAAGAGGAAAAGGTTAAAAGAAGAGGAAAAAAATAAGAAAACTAATCCAATATCATGAATTTACTGAACATGAATAAAGGTAAATGCAGAAAAGATTTTTTTTTTTAATCGGTACCAGGGATTGAACTCATGACCGCGTGCTTGCAAGGCAGGCGCTTATGCCACTGAGCTAAATCCCCGGCCCAGAAAAGATCTTTAAAATCTGAGAAAATTACATGTACATTTTTATGCCAAGAGTTAAGTCTATCTGCATACAGGCTAAATTTAAACATTTTAATTACCTTACGGCTATTTTATAAGACCTCTGTCCTACTTACCTGGTGTTTTTCAAAGTTGTGTGTGTGTGTGTGTGTGTGTGTGTGTGTGTGTGTGTTTAGAGCACTAATCTATGAGATATTAGACATCAGTGAAGAAAAAATGTAACAGTACATGGTAGATAATACTGTATAACATTTTCACATATGCGGTTACATACCTGTATCGGTTACTGTTCTTTATGGGGGAACACCAAGTACTTAATAGCTTCTTTCCACTTGTGCATTCTGAAATAAATTGGAAATGCTTGGGACCTGTGCTGTACTGTGTACTGCTGTTTTTCTCTGGGAAGAATCTCAAAAGTCCAAATTGTATGACTCTGGAGTCTTGTGAGGTCCCGCGTATGGCATATTGTGGTACTGACAAACCATGTCATGTTTTCCTGGAACCTAGTTAGGGAGAATTGAACTATACGGATTTACGTTCATACTTTTAAATTTTGTGTCACTGTATTAAAACATTATGTCTTTGACTGTTTTATTGTCAGGCTTTAGTTTTCTTTCCCATGCCCTTCAATTATGTGTATGTATGATCCTCCTTTGGCCAATTTACATCTTTAATAATTCTGCTTTTTTTCTTTACCAGTCTTTCTGCTCACTTTTCTTATTTCTATTCAATATGCCCCCTATGGTGTTTTCTAGGTCTGGTCATCTTTGAGCCTCTTTCATTTTTCATGGTTTTAATTTTACCTTTTCTTTTTGAAAGTCAGCACATATTTCACCTCTCCTTTTACCACTTCCTTTTCTGTTACTTCATTTCTGCTGTGTTATCGTCCTTTACATAAGTAATTGCTTCATTTGTGAGGAAAATTGAATTTGTAGTTTTCATCAGCTCCCTGCCATTATTTTTATGGCTGGTGTTCAGTGGCCCTGAAGTTAGTGGTATTGAAATCCTGCTGCTGCTTTTCCTCAGCATCTTTCTAAGGTGCTTTGGTCATTCCCTCTTGGCTCGGGTGGACTCGGGGTCCTGGGAGTGGCCAGGCTGGGATCCAGGCAGGTGGCTTCTCAGTTCCCATGAAGTGCTGATTGTCTGAAATAGGCTTTGTGCAAGATTTTCCTACCTGACTTGAGTTTTATCATCAGAGCGAATCAAGAGGCCTCTGCTATCACTGGGCTTATCTCTTGTTGCAGGTAGAAGATGCACATTTCAATTTAAAACTCTGTCATCTCTTCTCCCTCATGAGAAGAATATTTTTCCTGACACAGATCCCAGCCACCAGCTGCCTTAGACCTGGGCAAGACCATCCCTATCCTGAGCCCTGTGCTTGGAGGGACACATGCACCCACAAACTCTGGGAGGCTAAAAGCCTGTATCTTCTTTCTTTCAAGTCTTATTTGGGGGTGAGGGGACAGGGAAGGCTGGTGCCAGGAAAATGGAAAGGTTATTTTCATAGAGGAATGCAAGACTGTGCTAAGATCCCTAGGCCAGAAGATGCTGTTGTGACTTGGGGAAGGTCAAGCACAAACCAATGAAAAGCAGCGTCTGTTTCTCCTCAGGGCAGTGGCCAGAAGACAAGGGTGGGAAGGGGAAAGCAATTCCCATTCCATCTGGCTCTGGACTGGGGGAAAAGTGAGTCTGCTTTTGTTTAAAGTTAGGAGCCTTTAAAGTATCTGATGCCAGTAGCAAAGGGAAATGGGTTCCCTAGGAAACGGTGCCTCATAATGCCCACCACAGGAATTTCAGGTACTTTCCGGAAATCGGAAATCCTGCTCAAGGAAGTGGGGCTGGAAGAATGGACTCCTGGGCCCCTTCCCAGCCCAGGAGGCAGGGTGGGTCTGGGCCTAGGGTCTTTAGGTCTCACACCTTGGGCTCTGGACCTCTAATTGCATCAAAGCTCAGGCTGGCCTTGATACTTAACATCTAAATATTCTGACTCCTGTGAACTTCCTTTTGTCCTTTTGCTGAAGCAAACATCAGCAGGCAAGGGTGGCTACTGGTTTTCTGTTAAGTGAAATGATAACCCTTCATTTTAATGGCAGTGCTTCTTTAAATTCATAAACAAAAGAGGGGCTCCCTCTTATGGTATATTGTTAAATCACATGCCTTTTCTCTTCAGTTTTCCTTCATAATTGATAGATAATAATTGTGCATGTTCGTGTACATGTGTACATGACTAATGATAATTCAGTACATGTATATAACACCTAATGATCAAACTAGGTAATTAGAATTTCCGAGTCCTTATGTGTTCATCATTTATGTGTGGAATTTTTGAATTTTGCTCTTTCAGTTCTTCATAAAATACATAATAAATTGTTAAATATAGTCTCCATATTGTGATACACAACATGAGAACTTATTTTTGCTATCTAACCATATTTTGATAACCCCTGTCCTACCTCCTTTTTTAGATAATGTTGAAAGCATTTTGTCAGACGTCAATTTTCTACCAATAGTCGGTTGGTTCATTCTCATAGTTTCTTCAACTAATAATACAGCAGAATTCACAAAATGGGTGAATCTAATTATTTAATAAAATCATTACAATAATAAAATTTACTAAATTTATTTTGTACTTCTTTGGATCTGATATCTCTGAATGAAATATTTTTGGAACTATATTCTCTGAAAGATTTTTTTTATTTCCTGCTTTGTAAGTGAATTTTTCTCTTGCCTGGCTGTTCAAAGTAATCTTCCTTCAGGTTTAAAGTCCAATAATTTTACAAGGGAATTTTTTTTTGAGACAGGGTCTCACAGTGTAGCCCAGACTGGCCTTGAACTCACTTTATGTAGATCAGGCTGGTCTTGAACTCAAGGTGATCCTCCTGCCTCAGCCTCCTATGTGCTGGGTTTAGAGGCATGGACTACCACACCCAGCTACAAGGGAATTTCTTGATGTTAGAAGTCCTGCACCAAATTTTCCTGAGATGCTCTGTGTCCCTTTAGATTATGAATTTGTCATTTATTTGAAGAAAAGTTCCTTAATTACACCTTGGAATGTAAACTTCTTTCCTATTCCGTATGATTATGAATTCGATTGCTTTTGCTTGAATCCAGTATTACAGTTCTGTGTGGTCTATTAAATGTTACTTAGTTTTTGTTTGTTTATTTGTTCATGGTTTTCAACTCTGTTTTCTCCTTATAATTCTTTTTCATTTGTTTTTTTGAATGAGGTCTGGCCTCAAGCTCCTGTCTCAGCCTCCCAAGTGCAGGGATTACAGGTGTATGCACCACCACACTGGGCTGTGCTTGTATTTCTGCTTCTATTCTCTGCTGCTCTTCTTAGTATGACTTCTGTTTTTGATAGTTTTGGTCTTGTATTTTATGTCTTTCCTAACTTATTTCAGCCCATATACCCCCCCCCCAACTTCCCATGTTTTAATGAGCTCTTGTTTGGAACTTTCAACTTTACATGTTTTGATTTTTCTAAGATAGTAATTTTGTAACTTTATAGTATGGTGATATTTCTTGGTAGATTGTTCTGTTGTGCCATTTGATTTTCTTTTTTGGTTGTTATTTACCTTGAATAAGGTGTTATTTTTCAGACAACATTTTGTGAGATGTGTGTGTTACATTTAATAAGTAGATCTGCTCACTGACACAGAGCCTGTCGTGTTGAACTGTAAAACATGTTACAACTAGCTGAGATACTGATGTCTCCAAATTTAGTAACCCAAAGTAGTTACAAAAAAATTTGTGATGGAGAGGGATTGTGAAAATCAGTGACATGAGACCAAGAATCTAGACATAATTCCATGCACAGGAAAGTTAGGGAAAAAAAGCATTCAGATTAGTCCTACAGAATTCTGGGTCTCCATTGAAAGAGACTATGAATTAAAAACAAAGAAAAATGACAGAATGTAACCTCTGTTAATTTTATGCCAGGGAGTGGAGCAAACATCCATAAATCCTGTATAAAACTCAACATATCAAGTAAATTTGAAAAGTTAGCTCACAGAAACAAGTACAAGTGGCAGTAAATGCATAAAAGTATTGAATGTCTTTAACGATTTTTTGAAAATTAAAAATATATTTTTTAACCAGTGTGATTAGTAGTGATTTAAATTTTATTATGTGAATTGTTACTGCACTGTTGGTTGGATTTCCTATTTGTGTAACTCTTTGCTAAAGCAGATTAGAAATATGGAAACCTAGGTATTTGTAGCAATTCCGTCTTTTGAAACCTGTCCTACAGATAGGCTTTCACAAGTGTGCTAAGATAGATTTAAGAACTAACTGTAGGTGCTGGGTACAGTGGTACACTGCAAGGTTGTAACCCAGCTACTTGGGAGTCTGAGGTGGGGAGACCCAAAGTTTGAGGTCAGTTTGGGGAACCAGTGAGATCCTGTTTCAAAATGAAATTGTAAGAAAACGCTGCGGGTATAGCTTCATGCTACGGCATGTGCCTTGCGTGGGTGAGGTTCTGACTTCAGATTTCAGTACTGAGAATTTTTAAAAGTAGAGGAGGAAGGAAATATATGCCACAAAATTGTAATGGAAGAACAAAAGTGATTTAAATATATATAATAATATTTATCACATTATTTTCAAATGGTAGACTAGGAAAACAAATTATAGGAAATTTGTGCTGTAGAATATTGTAACATTGCCAATAATGACATCTTAATAGAGCTTTAAGTGCTGTGTAAAAGATGTCGGGACCTGGAGGCAAACAGGTTGATAATCCCAGCTACTCAAAAGGCTGAGGCAGTGACTTGTGGTGTTTCACGCTTGTAATCCCAGTACTAGGGAGGCTGAGGCAGGAGGATTGCTGTGCGTTCAAGATCTGCCTGGCCTATATACTGAGGCCCTTTCTCAGAGAGAGAGAGAGAGAGAGAGAGAGAGAGAGAGAGAGAGAGAGAGAGAGAGAAGGCTGAGGCAGGAGGAGAGTTTGAGACCAGGAGTTGAAGACATGTCTGAACTGTATAGTAAGTCTTTGTCTCAAAAATAGAGAAGGATGCGAAGACATAATGAGTGAAAACTTTGTTGTTGAATATAAAGATAATTATGTTTAGTGTTATGGTGGCTGTGAGAAAATTAAATCACTGTGCAGTGTGAGTGTGTGGTAATTGTTCAAACTGTCTGCAGGTGCCCCTTCTTTCCAGTCTAGGTAGGGGTGGGTACAGAGTGCATGCTGGCAGGGGAGGGGAGACTTTTGTTTGTTTTTTCCTCCTGATATTTTTCCTCCTGCTGTTTGAAATGTATTTGAAAAAATATGTTGAAACAAAAAGCAAACAAAAACCAAAGAAAACTCCATGAAGCATCAAGGATTTTTTTCACCTAAAAAATAAAAACACCAAAACTCTAAAGAATATTCATGTAATCAATCCTAACACCATATTACCATGAAACATATATACTTGCTACTTATAAATGTACTTACTATAAAAGAGAAATAAGAAAGATTAGTAAGCCTAGAATCGCGTGTAGGTGTACTTGTTATTGTGTTACACAATAAGAAATCGTTCCTCTAATGCACTATCTGAAGAAAGTGAGTATTACAGTTCGAATGCTTGCTATAGCAATAGGGAACTGATACAGATGAGGTAGATTTGCCCCAATTACACGTACAAATTATCCATCAAGATATTTATCAACACATTATAATATGAATATATTCTCTGAGAAGGTATATTTTAAATGTAAAAGTGCAAATTTTATGCACAAATTTGCATCTGATACTTTGATGACTATGAACTTAATTTCTTCATACCAGTTAGAGAATCTCAGGGTTGATGCTTGGGGGCTGTACTTATCTGTCAAGAAGAATAAATTTTGATCTAATGTAAAGGAAATGAAAGTGGAATTAGCTGCGGCTGTTGTTAAATGCAGATCTATGAGTGTTTACACCAGATTCAGAGAGAATGCTCTGGGAATACTGTTTTTAACAGGCATCTCATTTGATTAATATCAAGTGAGTTTAAGAAATATAATTTTAGCATAGTTTCTTTACTCTTCATGTTGTTTTTTAAGAAAAGATTTCAGTCACATCTTAAAGATAACTTTTTTCTTTTGATGATAATTATAACGATAGATTATAATCCTAAATATTGCTTCAAAAATATTTTTTTCAAAAAATAAATTTAAAGCCTCTCCCCATAAGCCAGTGCCATTCGCAGACTGTGGGGAGAGACAACAAGGCCACACAAGGAAGCAAGCCCAGTCAGGGAATCAGCACCACGCGTGGCCTGCCACCGGACTGGGAACAGCCAGACCCCAAGCCCCTCTCCATTTGCACACTGCGGGAGAGGGTAAGGAAGTAAGCCCAGTCTGGGAACCAGTGTCGTGCACGGGCCATTGCGGACTGGGAACAGCCAGCCCCCAGCCCCTTCTGACAGACAAAAAGTACAGTTGACCTCCTCCAGTCCCTTGTAAGTGGCTGGCCTATCCAGAGAAGCACTGGCTGTGATGACAGCTACAGAGGTGAAATGCAGTTGGATGCCTGTGGTGCTTTGGTGTCTCCCTGACATTGCAGGTCAAGGGTCAGTGGTCTGATCGTAGGTTTAGAGGGTAGCGGTAGGCAGCGTGACATCTAGGGAGATCTACTTCTGAGGGTTGCAGCCATTGTTAATTCCCTATGGCCTTGTTTTGAGGTCCTGTATCTGTTTCCATTGTTTTGTTGGGTTAGGTTTTGTTCTCTTTTGTTTTGTTTGATTATGTTAAATCTGATGGCAGGAGCAGCTGTTTTGAAGATAGCAAAAATATATTATGGTATTAATTTTGGATTTGCTATTGGTTTGTTTTGAAGTTCTTTATTGCATTCAGTATCTTGTTTTTATTGCTTCTATTCTGTTCTGTTCTGTTTGATTTTCACTATGCCCAAAGTTATCTGCAGCTATTTTGAAGACATCAAAAGGCATTATGGCAACTGTTGTGGATTTCACAATGTTTTGAAGTCCTGTGTCTCTTACATGGGTTTGTTTTGATTGGTTTTATTGTTTTATCCTCTTTAACATCAAATTAAAAAATAAATTAATAGAATAGTTTGGGCTATAAAAAAAAGAACTAGATGTAAACTTCAATTTTCCTGCTTCATGGTAAATATTGAGGTTTATTACTGTGGTCAAAATACCCTACAGTGAAAGTTCTTCAAATGTATTTAAGGTATTAGTTAATAAATGCAGTATATTGGTTATTTTGAACTTCTGACTTGGAGAAATATAAAGACTACTTTTTTCTTTCTTAATCTAGAAACTGTAATTCCTTGGCATCAGTAGCTATGATTGTGATTGTTTTATTTAAAATTTGTTAATTTTGATTCTTTAAGTAATGTTTCTTAGTTTTGCTGTTTATTTTATTTATTTATTTATTATTTTTTGTTTTTGCAGTACCAGGGATCGAACTCATGACCTCGCACTTGCTAGGCAGGCGCTTATGCCACTAAACTAAATCCCCAGCCCTGCTGTTTATTTTCTAAATTTTGACATGTAACATTTTATAGTTACCATGGTACTATAAATAGTTTAAATATCAAAATGAAGTGACTATAACAAATAATTAAAGGTTATGTTAGACAAGTATATGATGGGTACTTAAATGTCTGTAATTATATATTTTTTTCCTCCACTAAAGATACTTGCTTAGCAAGAAATAGCACCGGCTGTATCTCTTCAAGATCATTGCTTTCCAACTACCTGTACGTCTTCATCCTGGGCCAGCTGTTGCTGGGGGTCGGGGGCACCCCTCTTTACACCCTGGGCACGGCCTTCATTGATGAATCCGTGCCCACACACAAAGCTTCACTCTACATCGGTGAGTCTACTCTCTATGGTAACTGTCTTGGTATCATTTTGTCTTCTTGTTTACTTTATAGTAAAGCATAACACATAGGCTTACTAAAAAGTTTCTTATCAGGCCATAGATATCTCCACTAGGTCACTGCAGAATGACTTTTACAGGTTTAATTGCTCACTGCTGTATCAAATCAGGGAATAGAATGCTTAGTGGTGGGCTGGGGATTTAGCTCAATGGCTTAAGCACCTGCCTGGCAAGCACGAGGTCGTGAGTTCAATCCCCAGTACACCCCCCCCCCAAAAAAAAAGAATGCTTAGTGGCTTCTGTTGATGTCCCACCCTTGTCATGCTGACCTTACTAGAGGACAAGAGTCATCCAAGTAGCCCTGTGTCCTGATTGGTTGAATTCCAGGAAATGTACATAGGATACGGAGATGGTGACTTACTGGACCCTGTGTGGACTTGACTGGAGTCCACAAGAAAAACCACAAGCTGGTATCCAGAAATGCTATGGAATTTTCCACATAACATAATATTTTTAAATATAAGGCTCATTTTTGTTTGTTTTATAAATATATGGCTCATTTTTGTTTGTAAATTCTTCCCTAAAGCCTGGAGCTAACTAGACTACTCAAGGCCTTATGTTTAATTATTAAATTTTCTCTTTATGACTTATTATCCTATCAGAGAGAGTCCAGTTGCTGAGTATCAGTATGTATGTTCATGACACATAATCAACACTCCCGTTGGTATATGTGTGTATATTGCGTCTTGATTCTTTTTTACTTTCCCTCACTGCCATATCTCCCATCACCATATCTCCTTCCCATCTTCACAAGGTCCTAATGTAAAGACTTCTAAAGCAGGTTTATATTTTTACAAAAGTTAATTAGTATCTTTACAAATTTATCAGTGTAAAGATGTTTTACAGTATTTTTAAACAATATTTTAAACATTATTTAAACAATATTTTTTAAAGTCCTTCAACAACAACAACAAAACTATAAATGACTGATTTCCAGCATTTTTTTTTTCTGGTCTTTGTTGAGACAGAATTTCACCATGCAGTTCAGACTGGCCTTGAAATCACTTTGTAGCCCAGGCTGACCTTGAACTCATGGTGATCCTCTTGTCTCAGCCTCTAGAATGCTGGGATTACAGGTGTGCATCACCATGCCTGGTTCCAGCATTTTTAATTATATACTTTTGGTCATAAATTATTCTGAGCATGTATCTTTTATATGTGCACTCTTAAATACTTATATACCTGAATTTTCCTACTAATGTATTTTTTACATTATAAAATTAAACTATAAAATAAGATGGTTGAAAGATAAAATTCTTACTTGTGGGCAAACCACTTGGAATCCCTTCTGTCTGTCTCTTGGACAGAAGTTTTCTTTCTCTCAATAAATATATTCTGCTCTAAAAATACAGTCTTATGTGTTTTCAGGTGAACTTTGTTTGGAGACTTACCTAGTACTTAAGTATTTTTTATCACTGTATGTGCTTAGTTTTGAGTATAAACTACGTTTCTTGTTCTCTTATGAGAATAAAAATCTTAATAAAAGTTAATAAAAAGTGTCAGGGATGGTAAAACAGTAAGTTTTGTCTTGAAAGTTTTCTAAATTGTATATGAAAAAAATTAAATATTTGACTGACATAAAGTCAACTTAATCCTGCTGTTAGTAACAATGAGAGAGTCGTTAAGTTCAGATGGCTTACTTTTAAGACACAGACTTGTCAGCAAATTCAGGTTCTGAAATTTGCTTTAGTGCAAAGTAAAGAATGCTTTCCAAGTGGGTGTGCAGAGTGCAAAAAGTTTCTCATTTCATATTGTTTCCTTCCACAAGGTTACAAATGATAATTATCATTGTCACTAAAAAGATAACAGAAGAGGTACTACTGCTACCACCAGTGAACATAATAAGACTTTCCATGGGTTTTTAATTATTGAGGTATTGTAGTTATTATTATTATAGTCCACCAACTATTACAGTGAGTCTGTGTAATTTTGATTTAGATCTGGCCATTAAGATTTTTCTGTAATACAATATTTTTCTTTCCTTGTTCTTATTAGACATAGGAAAAAAAGTTCATACAGGTATTTCCAATGTCTTTTTTTCTTCTTCTTCTAGGAATTGGCTATTCTATGTCACTCTTGGGCCCTGCCATTGGCTATGTTTTGGGAGGACAACTGTTAAACATATACATTGATTTTGCTGTAGGACAGAGGCAAGGCAATTTCTTTCATTGTTTTTTCATAATGCTAATGTCACAGCGTTTTCATTCTACTTGGAATAGCATGAGGGATTTTAGAGGGAACAAAACTTGAACACACACAATTTTTGAATGATATATTATTTAGGCTCCCTGAATCAATATTACAGTTTCTCTTTATTTATTCATAAGTAAGGATGTACAATAGAGGAATCTGGTGAAATTAAACACATATATTTTAAAAAGAATTCCGTAACTTACATTTTCATTAGGTTTAGTTAGAAATAGATACCCTCTAGTGTCTCAAAAGGCCATGATTCTCAGAATAAATTCTCTGGTAGATCTGACAATGGCATAGTGATCCTAATTATATCACTTTAATAATAGCAACAGTATGATAATAATGGATAATATTTACCCCACACTGTTCTACGCATACATTTTTGTGTTAACGCACACCACATTGTTTTATTTAATCCTCCCAGTAATCCTGTAAGGCAGCTGATACCTACATATTAGTAATGGTCAACTCATGACTTGAAGTAGAATATTTTACTCCCAAATTCCCCTTAACCCCACTGAGTCACCTTTTTTAAATGTGGACATCAGTGACCTTCAATGAGGCCCCTTTTTTATTTTACCATTAAAGGAGTTGACGGGTTTATTTTACCATTAAAGGAGTTGACGGGTTATAACCCTTGGTGTGGCCATGAGCAACAAATAAGAAAATGTGCTTCTAGATATAAAATTTGTTCTTTTAGCTGTTAGTCTAGGTTAGTATTTTAAAGACTATTCAAAGGTATGCAGAAGTAGCTCTAGAAGCATGGAGTCAGGTTTTTAAGAAATGACATTTTAACTTTATTAGAGGAACAGATGTGTGCATGGTGTGTTTTGGAAAGGACCCATTCATGTTAAAATAGGAATACCATTATAAAATCTTTGAATGCATTACTTAGGCCTGCATGTAAAGAGATGCTCTAGTGGAAGTAGAATATATGGCCTTTTAAAACAGATCTGTGATTTGCTGTTGAGATGTGTTTTATTTAATACATACAGCAGAGGAGAAAATAAAGTAGCTAATAAAGAATGCTTAGGAATTAGTGTGTTTTCAGGTACTTACATTTACTATTAAATGTTTTAGACTTTTTGTCATATTTGTCAGTTTAAAATACTTTCTAAACCATTGTTCTTATAATCCATTTAAGTGTGCTGCTATTTGAATCCATACAATGGCTTCATTAAAATTTTTTATATTATAGTAATATTCTGCTACATGTGCTTGAGTTATAAACCATCAGGTCTTCACAGCTGAGTTTCAGTGGGCAAGACTGAGTTGACTTTTGCTTTTACTTTTCTCTCTGGTAGCACTGATGTCACTATAGATGACCCTCGATGGCTGGGGGCTTGGTGGATTGGATTTCTTGTATCCTGGCTCTTTGCTTGGTCTTTGATAATACCATTCTCTTGCTTTCCCAAACATTTACCAGGTAAACTTGTTTTCTTTAAATTCAGAGCACTTTATTCTAATTCTAGGCCAGATGTCATTTCCTACACGATGAATGTGAAACAGATTCACTTCATTTGTTTTATAGAATCTCAATTGTTTGCCTACACAAACTATCATTTTAGAAAACTATTCATTTTAGAAAATAATGAATAGCAATCTTAACATTTATGGGTTTTCTCTATTTTTATTTAATAATACAACTGTTCACATCACCTTTTTATTAGTAAATTGTTTATTATGTTTTATCCTGATTCTTGCTTTAAGTGTATGCAAGACGGAATATCTTTTAAACTGTTAGCTTGTGTCACTAATTTCAAGGACCAACTTGCCTTAAATCATTCATGTTATTTGTAGTTGAAAGTACAAGTCTTTTGTTTTCAGTTATCATCAGAGTTATGCCATAGTTATTAATTTTTATCAAATTTCAATATTAAAATTTTAGTATTAGTCTTTTCATAAAGAAAATAGTAATGTCTGTTTCTTTCTCTATAAGATCTTGCTTCCGTAATTAAAATTATTTGTAGAAATATTTGTCTCTAGGTTGAAGGTATTTGTTTCCACTGATATTTGCAACAGAATAGATGATTAATTATTGGAAATAGGCAAAATAAAACTTGACAAACTAGAAGTAGATTTGACTCATTGATTTCTTTATACACTGGGCCATTCAATTCTAATTCTGTATATTGACTGTTTCCTAAGATTTATTCACAGTACTGTTATTAAAAATCAAAAGGAAACCAGGGTTTTAGCTCAGTGGTACAAGTGCCTGCCTGGAAAGCATGAGGTTGTGAGTTTTATCCCTACTACCAAAAAAACCCAAAGCAAAACAAAACAAAAAACCACAGTAATAGATAGCAGGTATTATTTTATCTGTTAAGCATGATTTTCTCTTAAGAGAGCAGAGGAAAAAGATATAAATATATATATATATATATATATATATATATATATATATATATAGATCTATATATATGAGGAAAAAACCATTTGAAAGGGAAAAGTTTTTAAGACTTGAACAGAATATGCATTGGGAGGAAAAGTGTCTCATTTTAATATTTAGCCTGGTTGACACTTCCTTAGTATTGATGAATACCAGCTCCAGCACACCCTAGTGAGAAACATAGGGTATTTGAACAGTTTTGTTCACAGAAAGGAACTGATCCTTTGTGTTATGGGATTTATATATTTGTAGAAGTACATGTCAATTAAAAAATAATCATACCATTCTGCCATAAAAAAGGATATACTTGAGACATTTTTAGGTAAATGAGTGCACCTTGAGACCATGCTTTTAAATGAAATGATGCACCTTTTTAAGTATTGCTTTTTTTTTCTTACGTGAGAAACCCAAAAGGACGACAACCAATGATAGACGTTGGGAAGTAGGAAGAAAATGTTCGGATGGGAAGGCAGACAAGGCAGAGGGGAAGGGAAAGGGAGGGAATAAGGGTAAAAAAGTAAAAGAGAATGGAAGGAGAAACATAAAATGAGTGAAATGATAGAGCAAATAAGTTTACTGTATTTGTAGGTACAGCAAAAATTCAAGCTGAGAAAATTTCCCAGACACATCAGAGTAAAACCAGTTCCTTACCACATATAGACGAGGATTTTGGGCAAAGTATTAAAGATTTTCCCGTGGCTCTAAAGGTAAAACAAAATGGTTTCTATTTTTCTCTGTCTCTTTTTCTCTTATATGTATATATGTAGAAAATTGCGTACAAATATCTATACATTCACACACACACACACACACACACACACAATATACATACATACTTATACCCCCATACAGATTTTTATCATGTATTCTTATTTGCTTACTTACTGCCGTTCTGGCTTATATAAACAATCCAATTTTTTGTTCATTTGTTTTTAGAGATAGTCTCACTATGTAGTCCAGGCTGACCTTGAACTTACTGGGTTGTCCAGGCTGACCTTGAACTCTCAGTGACCCTCCTGCCACAGCCTCCATAGTGCTAGGATTACAGGATTGTGCTGTCATGCCTGGCAGTTTTTTTTATTTTTGGAGGTAGGGTCTCACTGTGTATGTAGCTCAGGCACCTCAAACTTGCAGTCTTTCTGTCTTCAGTCCAGAGAATGCTGAAATTACAGGCATGCACCACCACATGCAGCTAGATTACTTCATAATGCTTTAGGTGGAACTATTTCACAGTAGGAAATTGAAATCACATGAGTTATTTTATTGGCTATATCAATATTTCATGATTCTTGTTTACCTTCCAGCCTCCCTCTCCTCCCATAAAATATGCATGTTGTTTTGCTATTGTTTGTGAGTTTGATTCCAACTACTGTTACTTTCTCTTATAAGATTTCTGTGGGGTTTTTTTTGCTTGTTTTAGTTTGTTTTGGCCTTTCTTGAGACAGGTTCTCATTTTCCCGTTTAGGCTGGTCTTGTGCTCACTTTGTAGCCCAGGCTGGTCTCAAAATGGCAAAGATCCTCTGCCCCAGCCTCCCAAGTGCTGGGATTACAGGTGTGCACCACCATACCCGGCTAAGATTTCTGTTTTGCGTATTTTATAAATTCTAATTTACATTATCATCAACAGTCATCACGCACTGTTGCCTTTTTTCAGTCCCTGTGGCTTCCTGTGTAGGGCTTCCTGTTGTGAGTCAGGTCCTGTGGGTGCAGCCTTTTGTTTGTGGTCTAGGATAACACTTAAGTATTGAATGATATTTCCAAGCACATGAGTAGTTTTGAATTATTTGCCTTTAATCTCATTACTCTCTGGGCATTGTTCAGTCTTTTTATTTAAAAAGACTGTGTGGCAGTTGGGAAGTGTGCATTTTTGAATTGATCTTTCTTATTGTAAGTTTTGTAAATTTTTAAGATCTATTTTTGACTCTAGGGAATTTTCTGGATTATGCCTAATATAAGGATTATGAGGTTTGTCAGTACAGGTTAGCTGTGTTAGGATTCCCAGGCTTACACTCATCTCCCATTCTTGATTACTGTGTCCTTTCATCGTGGAATAGACCATGACTTTGATTCTTAAAGTCTATTCCCATCTGCGCTCACTGTGTCAAGTTCTTTCATTTAGTGGACGAAATTCAGACCCCATTTTAAAATCACATAGTGGTAGATTTGTAGGATGGATATTTATAGGAAGACTGGAGGAGGCAGGCTTTCCAAGTAGGCTTTTGTCGCCCCCTCCTGGTCCTTTGAAGCTGAGAAAGTAAAAAAAAATCACTTGGCAATTCTTTTGCTGCTCTGTCTAGTAATTATCCATGGGTAAATTTTTATGGTCCAAAATGCTATAATTTTTAAAGATGATTACATTGTTTGTGCTAAAATTTTTGCTATTTCATTGTGCTTTAATTTGAATGCTGCACTTGCTAATATGATTGTAGTTATTTATTTGGTGAACTGTATTTTTCCTTTAGAATTTGATGAGGAATACTGTCTTTATATGTTTAGTTCTGTCAACTTCTTCAGAAGCCCTAATTACTACTGGATTTGCTACATTTTTACCTAAATTTATAGAAAATCAGTTTGGACTGACATCCAGCTTTGCAGCCACCATTGGAGGTAAAACATTGCCTTTATTTTCATTTACTCTAATAATTTATTTTGCCACATTGAATGTTAAATATATATGTGTATATGTATAAAGTTTGGATATCCCACACCCTGAAATTTACACCTTATTGTAATTTTAATTTTCTGATTTTCTGAAATCAGACAGTTTATTGTATGAACTCAAGGAGACAAACCCTCCAAACTGAAGAGATATCTTAATGCTTAGTGTTTAATTTTACTAAGCCCTTAAATAATGGAACTATTCAGTCATTTATGCGTATATGTCTCTGCTGGGCCCATACGTTTTATGTGTTGCAGCCACACTGGAGTTTTGCTTTGATGCTTTCTCACTGTCAGGATGCGTTACTGAGTCTACTTGTGTGCTTTCTCACTGTCAGGATGCGTTACTGAGTCTACTTGTGTGCTTTCTCACTGTCAGGATGCGTTACTGAGTCTACTTGTGTGCTTTCTCACTGTCAGGATGCGTTACTGAGTCTACTTGTGTGCTTTCTCACTGTCAGG
>PVLA01002927.1:0-48641 GCA_004027455.1 Hydrochoerus hydrochaeris | reverse complement strand
CCTACTTGTGTGCTTTCTCACTGTCAGGATGCGTTACTGAGTCTACTTGTGTGCTTTCTCACTGTTTTTCTCATTAGGAGCTGTTTTGATTCCTGGAGCTGCTCTTGGTCAAGTTCTAGGTGGTGTCATTGTTTCAAGATTCAAAATGACGTGTAAACATGCCATGAAGTTTGCTATGGTCACTTCTGGAGTTGCACTTGTGTTGACTTTTTTACTTATTTGTGCCAAATGTGAAAATGAGCCATTTGCAGGCGTCTCTGAGTCATATAATGGGTAAGTATATTCCATTGCTTTTTCTTATTAATGACAGGATAAGAAACTAGGTATCCACTTTAAAATCAAATGATGAGGAATTGACTTTGTAATGATATTAAGTTTTCAAAAAGTGTAAGAATGTATGCGTGTTTAGATTAAGCAACATGTCTTAGAGTTGTTACTGTTTATTCAGAGATTTATCTCTGAAACAACTACCATGTGCTGGGCAGTGTGCTTGGCTTTGATATAAAGACTGACATAACAAAAACATTGCGTTTGAGAAGTTTGCGTCTGCTGTAGTCTGAATTTGTTTCCCACTAGTTTGTGTTGATTGGAAATCATCACAAAATTCAGATTTTGATGGTATGTGGAGGTGAAGCTTTGGAGATAATGAAGCTTAGAAGTCACGAGGGTGGTTGCCCTCATGGTGGCATTATTGGCTTTATTAAATTGAGGAAGCGAGAGCCAGGCCAGCCTGCTTGCTCTGCCTTGTAATGACCTCCTCCGCCATTTAACATAAACAAGCTTTATAAATGATCCAGTCTTGGGTATTTTGATATGGCAGGAAAAACAGACTATAACAACATTGTAGGGAGAATTTCACATTATATTCTCTTTAATTAAAAAATTTAATAAATGAAAATTATTTCCTGTGAAAAATCATCTTAAAGACAGTCTTGGATGCTACTGTAAATTTACTTTAAAATTCAGGTTTTTCATACAGAAATAACAACTTGTTAATGACTTAGCTTATCCTATAGAATGTTTCTGCCTAACGTGGTTTGACTGGGTATCTTGCCTTGTTTGTCTGCTTTGTTTGGCTTTGGAATCCTAAGCTGTAAGGGTTCATGCAGGAGAGTGCTGCATGGAAGTATATTTCAGAGTTCATGGTATTGCTCTATTTCATCACATGTGTGTGAAGCTGCTGAGGGAGGTGGTACTCCAGGCCCAGGACTCCATCATTTTGTGTAATCCACACTCAGGTGACATGAATGAAATGTAATTTGCTGGGAGATGTTTGCCAGTCACAGTAACTATGGTTTGTATTTGCCATTCACATGCCTGTTGTCCTTCCCATTAATGTGAGACTGAATGTTTGGAAGCAGTGTTTGGTTAAGCGCCACGAAAGCTAGTCGGCATTGTCGAATGCTTCCTCTGGCAGACCTCTGGGGCCAAGTGTGTTCTAAAAGAAAGATTGGAAAGCAAAACAGTGACTGAAGAATGACTTACATAACTGGAGATAAAGAAAGGAATGTGAAATTCAAAAGAAAATTTTAGTTGATTCCATTCAGGAAAAGTTTCATGACCCAAAGTGGAACTGGTTTATATGTCTTTAGGGCTACAAAGAATTTTCAGACACAAAGACCTGAGAGGAGAAAAAGGTAGAGGGAACATGCTAAGATCCGAGAGGAGAGAAAGGTAGAGGGTGTAAATGCTATGAGAAATGGAGTCTAGGTTGAGGTGTTAGCTTGAGTGGAACTTGGGTTATGTATCTGGAAATAGAAAAATATCTAGAAATGTTGACGAATAGATAAAGTTGTATAGACATGACTTTTCATCACCCAAACATTTCCTAACAAACCACTTTCTCCGTGTATTTGTTTTAGGAAGGCAGATAATCCTGAATAGTTTAGCACATAGTTCATCACCCTGAGTAACAAAGTAGGTGTCGGTCCATTTAGTCTTTTCTAGTTTACACAAGAGTGAGTGATCCATGGCATCACAGTAGGGCAGGGAGGTGACGGTATCCATGTGAGGTGCTGGAGGAATGGATCATGAAGATGCATCAAGACCTGGAACTTAGAGATAGTGCTTAATGTGATGTACATTTCTTAGTGGTGGAAAAGCTAAACGTGAGTGTGCATACCCACATTCCCCTGAGTTTACATGTGTGTATCTGTATGTATATTTATATCTGTGTGTATGTTATGCATGTGTATATATATATATATATATATATATATATATGGTGTATTTATATGTATGTTTATATATGTGTGTATATTGATATAAATATAGCAACAGGGTTCATGTCACAAAGTAGTATAATATTTTATGTTAATTATTCAGTCTTTGGATATAACACTAAACTCACTTGAGATTGTCTAAGCACATTTGCAGAAACCTATTATTTATTAAAATTCCTCATTTTTCTTTTTACTGCTTTGGTGATCTCTACAGTATGTTGGCATCATATTTTGATAATGCCGATTGGTGTTTGTACTTAGGACCTCATAAAATATGAAATAACAGTAAGTTTATGCAATGATTTTTCTGTGTACACCTATAGGAAGAATTTCGTTGTTTGTATGAGTTATTTGCTCCTTAAAAAAGCCATGTCTAGCAAGATTTTGCAATAATTTTAGGAAAATCTTTGCCTACTGCAGAGGCATAATTATGGAACAAAGTATGGATTTTATTTTATTTTAGTTGTTTTGAGACAGAATTTCCCTATGCATTGCAGGCTGAAATTGAACTCATTCTGTAGCTGAGCCTGGCCTTGAACCTATGGTGTTCCTCCTGCCTCAGCCTTCCAAGTGCTGAGATTATAAACAAGCTCCACAATGCCCTGCTAGTTGGGGTTTTATTAAGACAGTAGTGTTTTATTTCTACTACTTTTTGATAAGCATTTATATCTAGATACATATATATTTTTGTAAGTGGTAAAAGTTAAAATGTGTAATTGCATAATTTGAGTGTAAATTATTACATTAAGATGAGACTCTAGCAGAGTTTACTAGCAGGCTAGTATTTTTATTTCTTTTTTCTTCAAAATTCTAAAGATTTATTTTTTTTCCTTCCTCTCTCTCCCTGTCTTCCTTTCCATCTCTCTTTCCCGCCTTCCTTCCCTTCGTCATTCTCTTCCTCCTCCTCCTCCTTTGTCCTCTCTGTCTCTGTCTCTTGTCTTTCTGTCTCTGTATCTCTCTATTTCTTGTACTGGGGTTTGAATCCTCAAGCATGGCTACCCACGAGCTCTATGATTGATCTCATCTTTATTTTGTAAAATTTCCAGTGTGGCCTTAAACTTGTGATTGTTCTGCCTCAGCCTCCTGAATATTTGAGATTACGGACACTCACCGTCATGCCTGCTTCTCTGTCAGCTCTGGCTCCTCCTTTCTTTTAGATGTATTTTTAAAGCTAGCTAGCCACCAGTTGGAGTTCGCTTTGCATTCAGTAAATCGGTAACACCCAGGACCCCTGTGCTCTTCTCAACCAAAGTGTATTAGGCCAGTCTTACCAATTCTCATGGTTTCTGCTGCATCTGTCTGCAGACACTAAGATTCCTAGCCAAGCCTCACGGGTGACAAGCTCCGATAACCTCAGCACTCTGGCAGGCTAGGGAAGGAGAACTGTAATCTGGAGCCCATCCTGGGTGTCTCACTGACTCAGGGACAACTTGTCTCAAACTAAAAAGAGCTGGGCAGGTAGCTCAGTGTGAAGGCCCCGGATGTGTACAGCCTGGAGTTCAGGCCAGACACCAGATCCAAACCTCTTCATCTCAGTATGCATATGTGTACATGTTCCTCTCCTCTTCCCCACCTGATCTCCTTCTCTACCTGTGCCATAGGCATCACCGCTAACTTGTCCGTGCTTTAAAGAGAGGGCACTAATTATGGATCAGGATTTTTCCCTCCAGTGTTTCCTGCTGTCCTATCTTGGGTTTAGCTTTCCTTCAGCTTGTCAGCACCTGCCCTCTCATTGGTCTCCTTCCTTCCAGTTGATACTCTATACCACCTCTCAGATTATTTCTTTAACATGAACGTTTGAAAATACCACGTTCCAGCTGAAAAATACGTCAATACCTTTGCCAGTGGATCAGAGGTCACTGTTTTTAACAAGGTCTGGGAGGCCCTGATTGCTGTCCAGCGGCGTTTCTCCTCTGGCTTAGCACTGTTCCTATTGCGCCACAGGGTGCAGGTCAGACCTCAGCGTCTCTGCCAGGTGTTACTGAGGTTCCCTTCTCCTCCCCCATGGGCACCCTGGGGTCATCTCAGGCAGCAGTTTCTCAGTCTCTCGTCTCACAAACTTTGATTTGTGTTACATGTCCTTCCTTGGCACCTCTAAAATGTACTTTGTCCATATCGGTAGCCAGGATTAGCATGTTCATAATCTCATTATGTACATACAGCTCTACACCTGGACTGTGAAATTTTTGAGGATGTAGACTATCTTATACAGCCTTCTCTTTCTGTTACCAGCATAGAGCCTAGCACTTGTTCAGTATGTGTAGGTGAAAGAGTGAATGAATGAGGTATGGAGAAGCACCTTTAATTAGAGTAATCCTTGCTTGGTATCATAAAGGATGTTGCTTCTGTTAAGAGGCGGAATGAAGCAACACTGGGAAAATTATATTTGGTAAGAAAATAAAAGTAACTTAATCTCTCTTGGCCTTAGTTTTTTCATTGGCAAACTGATTAGCAGAATTCACCATTTGAGACTTAATAGTTTTCCAGCTTTCGAGGGATATTTGGTTGCTGTAATTAATGTGAGAGCTACTGACCTCTGGCGGGTGGAGGTGGGAATGCTACTAGATAGATAGCTCACTGTCTGCAAACCCTGTGCCACTCAGAACTCTCTGGCACCACAGGAGAAACCTGCTTTCCTCACTTCCTCTGCTTTACGTTTTGTATCACTAGCAGACATCACTGTTGTTTTGACTGCCCGTCCCTCCTAAGAATTTAAGCTTATGCACAAAGGCAGATCTATGACTTCATGTGTGTACTGCATGTAATTGTGTTGAGTGAGTGAATGAGTGGCAAGGTGTTACACTGCTTCTGAACTGTTTGTTCATGGCGATGACATAAATAACCTCACCTTCTGCCTTTTATTATTTACAGCACAGGAGATCTTGGAAACTTGACAGCCCCTTGCAATGCCAACTGTAACTGTTTGCGATCTTATTATTACCCACTGTGTGGAGGAGATGGGGTCCAATATTTTTCTCCCTGCTTTGCGGGTTGTTTAAACTATGTTTCAAACAGTAAACCAAAGGTAACTGGGCCTGCTGCCTTACCCTTCACGAGTCTTTGTGTATTTGGGATTATCCCTATCCCTGTAGTGGAAATGAACACTGCCTATTTTTTTCTGCGCCCCTCTTCCATTATGTAACTCAGTAGCTAAAATGATGTGCATTAGTAGATAATGTGATAGATATCTTTAAAAGTACTTATAGAAACACTGTGGTATAAAAGGCTGTAATAGCTAAGAATCATGTTGAATCTATGAAATATGGGATAAAGACATGGCATTCCTTTTCCCATTTGAAGATAAGTTGAAAACTGTAAGAAAACATTTCTGCATAAATAAGCAGGAATGATAAACTGAAATAATCTATAAAAGTAAGACAGAGTCCTTTCAAAACCAACATGGATGCACATGAAATCATACACTTTTATGTTCACACAGTATCTGTAAATATATGTATGTACGTACTTCTAATGAGCTTATGTATAATAAATGCTTTAAAAGTTTATTCTGTAGACTAGGTTTTGGTCTTCCTGCTGGGGGTAAACCAAAATGTAATAAACAGTGTGCTTCCTTTTCATATTATCAGGTCAAATTATCTTAAGAACACTGAAAAAAATCTATCAAAAATGGTGATAAACATAGTAGAGCTAATAGACTAGCGTGGTATGTGCAGTTTCAATCTTTGTTTTCTTTTCTAAAATGTTACGCTTTTACTATCATTCTTTATCAATAAACATACTGCACACAGTGTGTGAAGTCTGACCTGACCCCTTCCTTTTGGAATCTGCCCCTTATCCTAGGAATTTGGCAGGTGTTGTAGCTTTGAACTGCAGCCAGTCTGTTTTGTTCAAGGTGGAGAGGTTTCTTTTGGCTCACAGTGTAGAAGTTTCAGTCCTTGTATGGTTGGTCAGCTCCAAGGCAGAGTGGTATGGCAGAGGAGAGCTGCTCATGGCATGGCATTCGTGGTAACCAGTTATAGGCACCTCATCTGTAGTAACTGCAAAGGGTCGCTTTAAGGATAGTTTGCTTTCGGTTAAGTAATTCAGAGAAGTCATATAAATTACAGTTAACATTTGATCACTAAAAACAGCAATTTTGTTCAAAGTCATAGGACATATTAATTTTATTATGCACTTGTCAAAATTATAGTATTTCATCTTTCAAATAGTAAAGATCGTCAAATTGTAACAGTAGCTGCCTTTTTTCTTCCTGTAATGAAAAGAGGAATGTTATCAGGAAAATATTATTTGAATAATTATGGTTGATGGAAAGTTGAGAATGTGCGGGATCATATAACTATTACAGTCTCATCAACTTGTTCTGTAAATCACAATGGTTACAAGTTGAAATAATGGCTATGAAAGTCTCAAATACGGATGATTAAACTGCCTTGGCATTGTTTCTATGTCTGAATTTTTTAAGGTTAATTACTGTTTCTCAGAATTACTTCTTACAAACATGTTCAATATGTTTATGTCTCATATTTTTCAGGTGTATTACAACTGTTCCTGTATTGGAAAGAAAGCAGAAATAACATCTACAGAAAGTGTGGGCTTTGAAGCTAGAGCAGGAAAATGTAAAACTCACTGTGTAAATTTGCCCATCTTCCTTGGCATTTTTTTTATTACTGTGATCTTTACCTTTATGGCTGGTACTCCTATAACTGTGTCCATATTGAGGTATGTATGCATTGTGAAATTTTCACTCCCTAAGACAACATGTTGAGTGCAAAGAAAATTACCCCAGGAGTTCAGCTGGGGCTTATATGGACCGTTGGTGAACAAGTCAGCCCTTAAAATAACATGATTTCTCTATCATTAGGAAAGCTACCTCACCGAACCCCACATATTTTAAATTTAAATGAGATAGTCTGTGTGTGTGAAGGTGCCATAGTAATAGTGCCTGTCTGGTACGTGTTTGGAGCTAGTTTTTCTGATTATTTCATGCAACTTCAGTGGTGAGCTGGAGTTAAGTACACTGTAGTTGAGTTTCATGAAAATTAAATGCACCTCATATAACCCAGACTCAGAATGGGCATGCATTCTACCCTGAATATTAAGAGTTTTAACAGTAAATCATCCTAGAAATGAGGATAATCAAAAAGAAGCTGGCAGTCATCTAGCTGTTGACCAGTGTTTTATGTTTTCAGAAGTTCTTCTTCTATACTGCTTTAAAAATATTTCCTCTGTGCCCATCCATAAACTCCGTGGTCTTTCTGTATCTTTCCTAAGGGCTTTTCACTTTCACTGTATTTTGTTTTCACTTCCTTTTCATATATTTGAAAATGAAAAGTTCTGTGAATTCAACTCTAATAATATTAAATCATTAACATTAATTATACTCTATGGAAATGGAAGCTATTCAGGGAAAATACTTTAAAATTTTTCATTTTTGAAAATTATATAAATTGCCTTTCAACTAGTTGACTCTCACAACTTTTGTGGGCTAGTACCCTGCCTTGTTGATCTTTGATAATCATTACTTAAAGAATTATTTTTAGATCCGAATGAGCTTCAGGAACTGTTTTCTGTTGTCGCAAAGTTGTACCTTTATCTTTTAGGTAGGATTTCAATGTCAGAGTTAAGGAAGAGTTAGAATTATGTGCTTACAACTTAGGTTAATGGCAGTAGCTTAAAAGATACTATTTTTAGTATAAATACAAATTTAACAGTGTTTTCAGACTTAGAGTTATAAATGGAAAAATTTTTATATTTTAAGGGAAATTTTGAAATAAATATGCAATGTGCATGATTACCACAGTGAAGCTACTGTACAAATCCATCACCTCACATAGTTACTGTGTGTGTGTGTGTGTGTGAGTGAGATGAGAACATCTAAAATCTACTCTCTTAGCAGATCTAATCTCTTAGCATATTTCAAGTATGTAATACAGTATTACTGACTACAGTCGCCAAGCTGTGTATTCCATCTCCAGGACATACCCTGCATAATTGAAATTTTTACCCTTTGACATCAGCCCAGTTCTTTACCCTCAGCTCCTGGCAATCTCCATTCTACATTCAACTTCTATGAACTTGATTGCCTTAGTATCTGCATATGACTGAGATTAAGTAGTAGGATTTTGTCCTTGTCTGGTTTATTTCAGTTAGCATGTAATCCAACATATGTATCCATGTTGTCAGAATACCAAGATTTTGGGCCAGAGATTTAGTTCAGCGGCATAAGTGTTACCTGCCTGGCAAGCATGAGGTCGTGAGTTTGATCCTCCATACCACAAAAAAAACACAAACAAACCAACCTTTCTTTTTCTTCTTGAAACTGACTAATATTATGTACCATATTTCCTTTATTCATTTACTAATGGACACTTAATTTGATTCATATTTTAGCTGTTGTGAATAACACTGAAATGAACATGAGAGTGCATAAGTGTCTCCCACATGCGTTCGTTCTCTTAGCTATGTACTCATACTTGAGATGCTGAATAACATGATAATTCTATTTTTAATTTTGAAGACTCTAGACTCCCTTCCATAATGGCTGTACCAATTTACATTCTTTTAAAAGGTTTTCAGTGGTTCCCTTTTCTCTATATCCTTGCCAGCATGTGTGGTCTTTTGTCCTTTTTGTAATAGCCAGGTAGCGAGTACGAGGTGATATCTGATTTTGACGTACAGTACCCTGATGATTAGTTATGATTTTACATAAAAAATCATTGTCCAGACTAAAGTCAAGGACAATTACTCTTATTTTTTGCAGACATTTTATAGATTCAACTCTTATGTGTAAAGTCTTTAGTTCATTTTGAGTTGATTTTGGTATATGGTATGAGAAGAGTCCAACTTTATTCTTTTGTATGTAATTATCCAGTTCTTACTATTTCACTAAAATATGAATCAAATTAAGTGTCCATTAGTAAAAGAAAGTCTTCTTTCTGTACTGTGTATTCTTGATACCTTTGTCTAAAATCATTTGTGTATAAATATGTAGACCTATTTTTTTGTCTTTCTGCTCTGTTTTATCTATATATATGCCAGACCTATAGTCTTTTGATATCCATAGCTTTGTATTATATTTAAAAATATGTTAGTATGATGCTGGCATCTTTGTTCTCCTTGCTCAAGATTCATTTAGCCATTTTAGGTCTTTTGTAGTTGTATATGAATTTTAGGATTGTGTTTTCTATTTCTATGAAAGATATTATTGGCGTTTTGACCCAGAAGGTATCAAATCTGTAGATTGCTTTGGGTAGTAATGGAATGTTAACAGTGTTAGCTCTTTCAATGCAAGAAAATAATATGTCTTTCCATTTATTTGTGTCTTTAATTTTTTTAATTAATTTTTTTAATTTGTTATTTTTCATTTTTTTGGTGCCAGGGATCAAACACAACTGCATGCTTGCAACGCAGGTGCTTATGCCACTGAGCTATATCCCCATCCCCAATTTTTTTAATTTCAAGAATTTCACTTTGTAAGTTAGATTTATTCCTGAGTATTTTATTTTATCTTTTGATGCTATCACAAATGAGATTGTTTTCTTAGTTGCTTTTTTGATATTTCACTCAGTGCATAGAAACACAACTTAATTTTTGTTAATTTTGTATTCTGAGTATTTACTACTAGTCTTCTGGTGGAGTTTTTAGGGATTTCTGTGTGAAAGTTCATGTCATCAGGAAACTAAGGCTGTTTTATTTCCTCCTTCCCAATTTAGATAGCTTTTATTTCTTTTTCTTACCAAATTACTTAGGCCAGGAATTTGGGTACTATCTTGAATGGAACTTTTGAGTGTAGTCATCCTAAAGCAGCATAATAGTTTGCACTACCAGGCTGCTGGAGTACAATCAGCTCTGTATCTAATTTATTGATAGGTTTTGTGAAAACAACCTTCTTGTCAGTTCTTGTCAATGAATGTCTTTTCTCCTTTACCTTTGTTAAAATTCACAGGGGCTAGTGACTCTGTTATTTGCAATATTTTAGTTTTGATAGCATTTTTCTTCTTTCATAAACTCAGAAAGATTAATTTAAGGTCATATAAATAATTTTCTGTCTTTTATATGCTCAAAATTTAGTTTGGCACCAAAATGCTAAACCGATAAATATATGAAATTGCTCAAAGAATGGATATACGACTTTCTTGTCTCATTTATGTATATTTCCAGGTGCGTTGATCAGAGGCAGCGGTCTCTAGCACTGGGGACACAGTTCATGTTGCTTCGGTTACTGGGTGGGTATGCCATTTTATATGATGCAATGTTAAGTGTTGGCTATTTGTTTCATTTATGTTATTGACTTATTCAGATGTATCATGTGTCAAGAAATGATTGAAGAGGAAGACTACATAATTGTTATTGATAAAAAACTTTTTTTCCAAAGTTCAAGATGTAATATTATTTTTATATAGCACATGAGAATAAAATGCCTTTATTTTTCATCCACCTGATTTTTTACCTATTATTTCCAAACCTATTGTAAATGTAACCTTAAAAATTATACCTCATTCATTTGAAAGGTAAAATATGGCCCCAAGCATATACTATCTCTCTGCTTTTAGCTCCATTTGTGGTACTGTTATGTTGTATTAGAAATGAAAAATAATGAGTTAAAATAATTCAAAAGTAACTGTGGTGTAAATAATGTGACTAGATAAAGTTTGATGAAAGAAAGAATTTATACCAGAATTTCTTATTGTTACTGGTTTTGTATTGGAGATCAAACTCGGGACCAGGCAAGCACTTATACGGCTGAGCTAAATCTCCAGCTCCATACCAGAGGATTTTGCAAGGTTCCAGAGTAGGAAAAGTAGGAAGAAAGAAACACTTTAAAAAATTAAGATCATTTATTAAAGCAAAAACGTAAGTTAAAATATTAGGAATCACTTGGCCTGACTTTCTCATTTTCAGATACATAAATTAAGGAACTGTGAATTTAGCATCTTGTCCCTATTCTCACCTTAAAAAGTGTAAAGGGGACTTGTAAATGCCATGTAAATAGTTACTTTATAAGGAAGTGACAGGAAAAATATAAATATTTCCAGTAGCATCACAGTCTTTGGGGAATATTTTCCATCTGCAGTTGGCTAAATTTGCCAATGTAGAACATGCAGAGAGGGAGGATCCATCACCCTACGTGGAGATTTATTGCTTCCCAGCCTGAAATAAATCAGACACATGAGCTTAACTCTCACATGATGTCTTGAATATGAAACCCAAAATATAAATAAATTAACCAGCACAGTGAGAGAGGGTTAATAGGAAACATCATTTACAAAAGAAAAGAGGCCAAGAGACTGAGGCGGGTGAGAGGAAAGAAGGGCATAAAAAACAAACTGTGTCTTGTACATGGATCAACTCCATGGGATGAATGTAATCATTATGTACTGGACACATGTACTAATAAAATTAAAAACAAAAAATTAAAAAAATAAAAATTTAAAATAAATGATTCTACTGGGTGTGTTAGCATGGAGTTATATTTGTATCCAGACATATACACACTCATGCACATACATTCATATTATCTTGCATATACATGAATTCACATTAGTTTATATCTATGTGCCTACCTATACATAGTTTATCAGACTTATTTGTACATGAAGAATAACTTATTTTGATTTTTTTTGAATCTGTAATAGCTAACTTCAAGGGCACATTCATTTATCACACTATAAAAGCAACAAATTTAAAATATTTATTATACTCAATATTAACCCAATATATGCTAGAGATTTTTTATTAAAATCTTGTTTGAATTGATTAGAAATATAAAATTATCCATAACCATCTAAAATACTTTTTCTGTGCTTCTTTCTATCCCTTTGCTTGTACAGGAATCAAGTAATTTGCATGTTGATAGACATGCCTGTTTTTTGTCAACATAAAACCATAAAGTTGTTAAAAACCTGTGATTATAAGTTGTAATCTGTACTTACTTGTATTTTGTCTATGTTTCTTCTAGGTACCATACCTGGACCGATTATATTTGGTGCCACAATCGACAGCACATGTACTCTGTGGGATATTACTGAGTGTGGGATTAAAGGAGCCTGCTGGGTTTACGATAACATCAAGATGGCGCATATGCTGGTAGCCATAAGTAAGTGACTTCTTGATAACTCTGGAGTAAATGAGTGTTGAGTCAGAAAACCTTGCTGCTGTTACTTAGATCCCAGTTGTGCTGGGAAGGCTCATTCTCTGCTGTTGGGGATCAGTTAGCACAGCTCATTATGAGAGGCTTTGAATGAAGCCTGCAAGTCCTAGTCTTAAAGAGACTGAAAGACTCACTTTAATTAACATTGCATATCATATGACTTGCTTTTAACTGTTTCTCTCCGATTTGGGGAGGAAGTGTACTGAGAAGTTTAAGGAGAATTCTGAGAAACTCTGTAGACTGACTTACCCAAGTGTCTGGACTTTGTAAAACACATGCAGCCGCTGCAGGGAAGGGTCCTCTGGCTCTGGGTTGTATTGTAAGGAACTCTCTGTAGCTCAGAACCTTAGCATGATGTTTATCCTTCTTTACCTTTTGTGGTCTATAGCATCTTGGTTAAATAATAGCCGAAAGTTAAAATTTAAGAAATAGAGCACTGTGTCTCATTTGCTGTACTACGATAAAATTTGAAATGTAAAATTTCAAAGCAGACAGAAGAAATTAAAGTATTTAAAAAGAGAAATATCAAACATATATTCATATGATTTTCATTGCTCTTCGATACATTATAACTAGATGAGCTTTTACTCTTACATGTGTTTACTCAATCACAGAGTAATAGATATATTGACTAAAAAATACATAAATTCCAAAAAAACTGAGTGTCAATGTTGAGTAAAATAGACAAAATTAATCTTCCCATCACTTTTGCCTATTGTTAAAAGACATTTTTCTCTTTCTTACTTTTTTCCTTGTGTCACTGCGGATCAAACCCAAGGTCTTACACATGCTAAGCAAGTGCTGTGCTGCTGAGCTGCAAGCCTGACCCTAGGAAGCCTTTTTATTCAGCTCATTCATGTGCAGTCTGTTTAATTAATTTTTTTCTTACTTTTTGGATGAGAGATATGGATAATGATGTGTTCTTTCTCTTACTCAGTAATAAATATGGAAGTTATTCCCAAAGACACGTAACTTTAAATTTGCAAAACAAACCCACAAAAATTGTAACAATTGTTATCTATAGAATATTCCTACAAATCTACTAATGCTTAGAGCAATAAGCATTCTTGTTTTTCAGATATACATTTTTAAATCCTATATTGATGATTGACAAAGAAATCAGTAACTGTATAAATTACACTGTGAAACCATATTTAATTTATTCAGCTGACGCTTATAAATTCAGCTAACACTTACTCAGCCTATTGCTGTGGCTGAAACTAGTTTCACTTCACGTAGTTGGGCTCAAAACCAATTACAGTATGAGTTATTTGACAAAGGAGCTATTTGAAAAGAAATTAAAGCTGTGAAGGAAATCTTAACATTTTGTTTTTGGGCTCATAGGTTAGAATAAATTATTATTAATTGTGATATATTTTCATAGAGATTTTTTTCTAAGAATTACAAAGTATTTTTATTTTAAGAATTATTTTTCATTTTGTATATGAAAATTTTGCAACTTCATATTCAGGCTCAGGAACAGTATAAGCTATTTTATTTTCTCACTGAATTTTGGTTGCTTGTAATTTTTTTTTAGGTAAGACATTGCATTATTAAAGTTAGAAATATAACATGGATTTATTTGATCTAATACAGTTCTTAATCTATAAGAATGCAAATGGTGACCAAGAATAAGACTAGTATTACTGTAAAATTAATTCTAATTGTTTAGAAAAAAAAATGCTAGTTAATAACTTGAAAATGAGTGTTGTATTACTTTTTCCCTAATGTTTTAAGATTTTAAAATACAGATCTAGAATGTTCAGATGACCTTTTTCTGTAAAGTTGTGAGTTTCTATTCATGTATAATTTCTTAAAGGGAATTATTTTTTCCAGTAACTAAAAACCCCAAATGTATGATTAATTTTTGGTTTTGTATTTAGGTGTTACTTGTAAAATTACCACTATTTTCTTCAACGGACTTGCAGTCTTTCTGTACAAACCACCACCACCAGGCACTGAGGTGTCATTTCAAAATCAGAATACAGATGTGACTGCTGTCTCAATAGAACAAGACCTCAAAAAGGAGTGAATGATGGGTGAAAGAAGAAAATAGCTGGGAAATCAGCCTTCATTTTGGAGAACAGAGTGCCATTACAGCGTTATCTACCCAATATGGACAACATTTTAAAAACCGATGCTTTTTTAACTGAGCGTGTTTGTTGCATGTATGTGCACTATTGTTTTTGTTTAAATGCAAGAGTCAGACCTGTGCCTTCAAAGTCCACTGAAGCTTCAAATCACACATGCTCACTTTTTTTCCACACTCTCAGTATGGAATCACCAACTAACACAAGAAAGTCAGCCAGTGATTAGTTAAATGTTTACATTTTAAAAACATGGTGAGAAAAAAATTCCAAAAGAGTAATGTTTTTTCTTATTTACAATTGGTTATGTTTTAATTTTCATTGTCAATAGTTTGAGTTTATTTAAAAATGTATAGTGCAAAAATTTAAACTCATCATATTTATATAATGTTCTATGAGGATTCTTATAGGAAGCCCATGAATTTAAAGACAGCTTTATAAAGTAGTTTCTTTTTAAGTTATATGCACTAGTTTGAACTTTATTTATCACGGTAAATTATTGAACTGTTAGAATATTGGTTAGTTATCTTCTTTGTGTTCCAGTATACAGTGAATACAGAAATACCAGTATTGAATACACCTGTTTTCACTTTAACTTAAAAATTCCAGGAGGTAATTTGTTGAGTTTTTAACACTTAATTTTTATGATCCTGTGATGGTATTATTCAGTTGCATATATTGCAGAGGAAAGAACCTACTTCAGTAATAAAAGTGCCAATGATCTATGAAAAGGGCTGGCAGTATAGAGCTCAGTGATAGAGCTCAGTTTATAACTTCATTTATTCAGGTCAGATTTACATGAGAATAACTCAGAATATGGAGGAAATCACAGTGAACGTCAACAAAAATAACTTTTACTAGTGTTAAGAATTTTCCTGATTGAGCATAGAAGGGCTAGGGGTGTTGCTCAGTAGTAAAGCTCAACCTCCCTATTGTGCTTGAGGCTCTGACTTCCTAAACCTGTGCCAGGGAAAAGCAGTTTGAAGTTTAAACTCAGAAGTGATTACATTCCAGTGTTTTTCCAAACTGAAGACTTGCTAGGTTTCCCCTATCAGTCTTCTCCTAGGTTAGTTTTTTTTATGGGCAGTGTTCTGTTTACACTGTGATCAGGATACTGCAAACTGAGAGTAAAGACCAAGTAGAAAGTCAACATGAGAAGCTGTAGAAGTTGGCAGGATGTCACTGATTTTGTTTGGCAACAGTCTGTGGGCAAACATCATTCAAGAACCTAGTAGCAGTACAGACTGAAATTCAAGAAGGGGTAAGTTAGGAGTCAGACAAGAAAACACAGCTGAATATCATAAGAGAAGATCAGAGGGATAGATCTACTTAACCAGGAACATTTAAACAACAAGCATCAAAGGAAAAAGGTTGCCAAAAATTCAAACATTTTGTTCTTGGAAACAAAATTTCAGCAACCAAAGGAATACACAAAACAGGGGAATGCACAGGATGATATCTCAATTGGGTATCTCCCTTCTGCTCAGCAAGACACATTTTAAATGTTTCCACATGGTGGGGCCAAGACTAAAGGACTTCCTGTGTTTTCTACTTGGAAGCAAGTGATTTAGTGGGAGAATTTCTTAGCTGTAAAAGAATGGCAAATCCTAAGAACCTCCCTGAAAGAAATGTGAAATGAAAACAAAGTAAACAGGATAATTATACAAACACATTAGAACAGAGTCACTTAATGTTAGAGAAAGAGAAAAAAAAAAGATAATTCCACACATAGAAATAGTTTGATAATAAGTTAATAAACAAATAGCTTTCATAAAGATTCTTAGTTATCAAGGGCTACCCTGTGTTATAATGCATTGTTTTATAAGATGATATATTTTTACAAACTTTTAATGAAAGTGGTTGCAATAGAACAGTCATTTTCACATTCAAAAGGAATCTGAGTCATCTTTATCCTATATATATGTGGAAAGAATACCTCATTTCATGGTAGGGTGATACAGACACTATTATAATTTATGAGTATTGTTTTTGCTTTGGGATTCACCTAGGTCAGTGGGGCAAACCTCAGTGTGCATGTGTCACAGCGGGCTGTTTGTTATCATTGAAAGCTCCAAAAGCTTAGCCATCACTGATCTAGGTTGTATGTGTTGATATGCTACTTCTAGAAAAAAATTTTCACAAGATGTGTTTTTCATAATTTTTAATGATTATATTAAAAAAGTTTGAACTTACAAGTTGACCTGTGATGATTTTGTATATAATTGGATATATTACCTTACAACTTTAGCATTTTGACTTCCTATTGCAGAAAATACATGGAAAGAACTGTATACATTTTATATGTAAATTGGAAGAAAATATAAATAGAAGTGTAGACTATTTAGATTTCCCTTCATTGTAAATGCTTTTGCCATATATATGTCTTTTATTAAATCAAAATGTTTACATTAGAGCAAGATTTTATTGAATGATACAGATTTTGAAATTTGATTAATCTCAGTTTGAATATAAGCATACTTATTAATGGGAAAGGGAAATTGTACATCGGAAGTCGAATGTAATTAATGATTTTGAGTATCTCAACAAATGTATTTAATTAAATATAAATTACATTCTTTATGAAATATGTATTGGGAGATTTCTCTCAATAGCAGTTTCCTTGTATAACAGATTGAACATCTGAGATTTGTATGAGTAACCATATGTTACAAATGGCATATTGTAAAACATCTGATATTTACAGAAGTGATGTACTTTTGGAAGGAATGTGTGTAGTTCATCTCAGTTTATCAAAGTGCTTGGCACAGTACTTGTAAATCATATTGGTTACTAATGGTCTTTATCCACTCTGTATCCACACTAGGATCCCACATTAAATTTGTTTTTTTAATGAGTCCTTAGTTTTTCCTAATCTGTAACAGGTCCTTGTTTCATTCATGATGTGTTTCTTTTCTATTGCTGAGTCCTAAACAAGTAAAAATTCTAGTAGCTTCAAATGATGTTTATTGTCTTATATTTTTTGCAGGTCAGGAATTTAGGAGCAGTTATACTTCATGGTTCTGATCTGAGTCTAGGGTGATTACAGTAAAGATGTTGACTGAACCTACAGAATCATTAAAGATATGCCCAGGATTAGATAACCTTCCTGAAAAATGTGTGTTTATGTGAGGGTTAAAAAACTCCATTCCTCTGCATGTGAGCCTTTTCATAGAACCTAATGACATGCAGAGGTGAGAGAACAATAAAATCTCAAAACATAGTGTCTTATGTGACCCAATTTTAGAAGTAATGTATCCCTTTTATTGTATTTCACTGGTCATACAGCATAGGTAATACTCATTGAATCTGCAAAGACCCTTCACCACAGTACCTAGATGCATATTTTTAAAGTAAAACTGAGGGGATAAATATACAAATACTTCCAATTGAAATTTAGTGCCAGGCAGTTAATTCTAGTCTTTTCTCTTACTGTAGACCCTTTTTCTGACAGCAAGAAACCCGGTTCTCATTATCCACAACAAAAGTTCCTACTAGTGACATGGCAAATTACCAAATTTTAGTATCATAAAACAATATCTATCTTGCTCACATTTATTTAGGTCAAAAGTTCAGGCAGAGTGTAATGTAGTTGTTTCTCAGTTCCATGGTTCTCAAAATCAAGTTAAGGTTGTATTCAATAATGAATAAGGTTATATTCAATAATGGAAGCTCTAGACTAATGAATTACTTCCAGGTTCATTCAGGGTATTGGGAGAAATCAACTACAAGGTATTTCAAAAATAAAGTCCTTTTTTTTTTTTTCCTAGCTGGTAACTGGGTCTTAATGTTCTTGTGTCTTGAGATCAATCGCATTGCTTATCTCATGCACCTCCTCTGACTTTCTACATCTTCAAAGGCAGAAATGTCAGCTCTCAAGATCTAAATTTTTCTGACTTTTCCTCTCTCCCATCTTTGCTCCTCCTACCCTTTTTCTACCCTGCATCTTTGCGATATTAGTAAGATAAAATTCTCTACTTGTGTTTTATATTATATCAACATGGACAATCTGAGATAAATTCATGTGTGTGTGGGTGGGTAGTGGGATTGAATCAGTCATTTTTTATATTTTTTATTAGGGTCTTGCTAAGTTGCTACTATGGCTCCTGTCTAGACATTCCCTCAAACCCTATTTATAGGTGGGGATTTAAAAACTATCAGGATCTAAGGTGTGTGATGCTGAGATTAAGGGTGTGTGTTTACTAAATTACTTCACTGATTGGCATAGTTCTGGGGGATAATGGGAAGACCCATATTGGGTGTGGGTGGCACTACCTGAAGAGCAGGTAGTCTGGAAAGAATAAAAGGAGAGGCAGGCTGCTGCTTCACTACTTTGTTGCCCTATGCCCACCATGAATTATTTCTGCTCTGTGATGCCCCTCTGCCATGCTACCCTGACTTGGAACCAGCTGACTATAAATTGAAAGCAATAAACTGTGGCAACCAGGGGAGCCAGGGCACTGTGAGGGGAGCCAGGCCCATGCTGCTGCCACAAGGTGAGTTGCAGCTCACTGGTGCAGGCCCGGGAACAGTTTGGAACCATCCATCCTGGTGGCTGGGTGCCCACCCAGCCCCCTAGGATGCTGGACTAGGCTCCAGAGGTTCCACGGCTCCAGTGGACCATGCCCAGCGACCTTCATTCAATCAGGGGAGCCAGGCCCCTCAAAAGGGGAGCCAGACCCGTGCTGCTGCCGCAAGGTGAATTGCAGCTCACTGGCGCAGGCCTGGAACAGTCGGGACCATTGATCCCAGCAGCTGGGTGCCTGCCAAGCACCCTAGGACACTGGACTAGGCTCCAGAGGTTCCAAAGGCTTGAATAGATCACGCCCAGGGACCTTCTTTCAACCAGGAAACCTGGGCCACTGTGCAAGGGGAGCCAAAGCCACATGAGTCCCAGTAGTGGAGGGTGCAGGCAGTGATTTCCAACACACCCAGGGAAAGCTTTGGAACATCGCTGGAAACATGGAAATACAGGAAAATGACAAAATGAAAGACCAAAATGCAATCTCAAACCTCCAGCCTATCCCAAGAAAACCTAGGAGCCATGTACATAGAAGAAAATACTAGCCATACACCTGAAATATCTGAAATGATACCAACTGAAATAAAGAAGCAAGTATGGGAAGCTATGAGGGAATTCAAATCAGAAATAATCTCCCAGGTAAAAGAAGAAATGATAAAAGTAGTGGAAAAAATACTGAATGCATCCAACAAAGACACAGCTAAAAAATTAGAGGAACAAAGCAAAATGATAGAATCCCTGAATGAACAGTTTAAGAAACAAACAATATATGAAGCAGATTCAAAGAGATATACAGGAAATCAAAAACTATTGAAAGTTGCAAAAACCACCTCAATGAAAGTGAAAACAGAATCTCAGACCTTGAAGATAAGATTGCAGCTAGTGAGCAGGACAGGAAAGATCTTCTAAAAATAACAAGAAATCAGGAAATAACAATTCAGCTGCAAGATGATGCAAAGAAAAACAACATAAGATTAATAGGGATAAATGAAAAAAAAGGGAACAACACAAATGATACCAAGAGGCTATTTACAGAAGTAATAGCTGAAAACTTCCCAAACATGAGTATGGAAACTGACATACAGATTAGTGAAGCATATAGAACTCCAAATAGCCATAACCAAAATAAAACTACACCCAGACGTATAACAGTCACCATCCCAGAAACCCAACATAAGAACAGAATATTAAAAGCTGTTAGAGAGAAAAGACAGATCACCTATAAAGGAAAACCTATCAGAATCACAGCAGACTTCTCAACACAATGAAGTCAAGAAGAGCATGGAGTGAAGTGTTTCAAATCCTAAAGGAAAACAACTTCCAACCCAGACTGATGTACCCTGAAAAACTGTCCTTCAAAATGGATGGAGAAATAAGGTACTTCCATGACAAAGAAAAGCTGAAGAACGTTATGATCACCAAACCAACCCTACAAAGAATACTGAAAGACATTCTAGATATACATAGGAAAAAACCACTAAGCAAGACAGACAAACAGAATGGAAAGGTAAAGATACAACAGCAGAAAGATAACATGTCAACAATAAACCAATATATGACAGTTATAATCATTAATGTAAATAGCCTCAATTCACCAATTAAAAGAAACAGATTGGCAGAATGGATCAAGAAACAATGTCCAACCATATGCTGTCTATGAGAAACCCATCTAACCCAAAAAGAAACTGATAAACTGAAAGTCAAAGGATGGAAAACAATACTCCATGCAACAGGAACTCAAAAAAAAGTGGGGGGTAGCTACTCTGTTTGTAGACCATGTGAATTTCAAACAAAGAATGGTCCAAAGAGATAAAGAAGGTCACTACATACTAGTTAGGGGAAAATTTCAAGAGAAAGAGATAACAATCTTAAATATATATGCACCAAATTCCAGAGCACCCAGCTACACAAAGCAAGTATTAACAGAAATGAAAAATCAAATAGGCAATAACACAATTATAACAGGAGACCTTAACACACTATTGACACAAAGGAATAGACCAACTAGACAGAAAATCCACAAAGAAATAATAGAACTGAATCACACCTGTGAACAAATGGACTTGATAGACGTATACAGAGTGTTCCATCCAACATCAGAATATACATTCTTCTCAGCAGTACATGGGACATTCTCTAAAATAGACCATATGCTAACCCACAGAACATATTTAAATAAATGTAAAAGAATTGAAATTATCCCATGCATGTTATCGAATCATAGCACCATGAAACTAGAAATTCATTATAAAAGTAACTGCAAAAACCCCACAAACACATGGAAATTGAATAATATACTCTTGAGCAATCAGTAGGTCACAGAGGAAATTAAACAAGAAATTAAACAATATCTACAAGCAAATGAAAATACAAATACAACTTACTGGAACCTGTGGGATGCAATGAAAGTGGTCCTCAGAGGAAAATTTATTGCCCTGAGTTCCCACATTAGGAAAACAGAACAAACACAAATAAGCAACCTGATATTCCACCTCAAACATCTACAAAAAGAAGAGCAAGCCAAGCCTAAAGCCAAAAGAGGGGAGGAAATTATAAGGATCAGAGCAGAAATTAATGCAATAGAGGCTAAGAAAACAACACAAAGAATCAACGAATCAGAGTTGGTTCTTTGAAAGAATAAATAAAATTGACAAGCCCTTAGCCAGCCTAATTTAAAAAAGGAAAGAAATGACTCAAATTCATGCAATACAGAATGAAAAAGGTAAAATCACTACTGACCCTGTGGAAATACAGAAGATCATCAACAACTATTTCAAAAACCTCTACTATTTCAAAAACCTCTACTCTCATAAGTTCAATAACAGAAGAAATGGACAGATTCCTAGAAACATATGAACCACCAAAGCTGGATCAAGAAGATGTAAAAATGCTGAATAACCTAATTTCTATTAATGAAATTGAAAATATAATTAAGTCCCTACCAAAAAAGAAGAGCCCAGACCCAGACGGATTCACTGAGGGATTCTACAAGAAATACAAAGAAGACTTAGTGCTGACACTCCTCAAACTGTTCAATGAAATAGAAAGGAAAGCAATTCTCTCTAAGTCATTCATGCAAGCAAATTTTACTCTAGTACCAAAACCTGAGAAAGATCTAACTAAAAAAGAGAACTACAGGCCAATCTCCCTAATGAACATAGATGCAAAAATTCTCAATAAAATGTTGGCAAATAGGATGCAGCAAACCATTAAGAAGATTGTACACCATGACCAAGTGGGATTCACCCCAGGCAGGCAGGGATGGTTCAACATACATAAATCAATAAATGTAATCCACCATATCAATAGAGCCAAAAGTAAGAATCACATGATCATTTCTTTTTTTCTTTTTTTATTTTAAAGAGAATAAAACAAAAGAGGACAAATCTAAGCAGATCAGAACAGAACAATGTAAGCAATACAGCACTTGACAAGATAATTGGATATTAACAGTAGCTGTCATAATGTCTCTTTCTTTGAAATAGTTGAGCTTAGCTTCACACACAATAATGTCGAATATAACAAAATAGAATAAAACCACTTAAGAGAATGAAAGTATTACAAGGCATTCTGAGCCAAATAACCAAAGGTGAACAATGGCTACTATATTATCCCATTTTCCATAAAAAATTTGTTTATCCTATCATACATATTAAAATCCAGTAAGACACAACATGATAGAACCAATGGTAATAGAAAAACAAAAGCATGGTAGGACTTCAGAGCAAGATGATATTAAATCAACAAAGGCTGCCATATTGTCCTGCCTTCAAAGTAACTATTCATACCATCACATATAATAACGTCAAACGAAACAGAATAAAACCATTCCCAACCAATGAATGAAAACATAAGACTTCAAAGCAATGTAATGGTGAACCAAGATTACCACAAAATATTATGTACTCTTACCATTTCTTACAGTAGGGAGACTATGTGTATTTACACATGTGAGTTTGATTTATTTCACTTATGAGTATGGATTCATGTTGCATCCATTTATTTATAAATATCTCAATGTGATCATTCTTTATACCTGAGTAGTACTCCACTGAACAAAAGTACCACAATTTTTTATCCATTCTTCAGTTGATGGGCACTTAGGTTGTTTCCAAGATCTGGCTATTACAAATTGTGCTGCAATTTGTAATAGCCAGATGTCTCAGCAACGAGAGACAAGTAACCAAAACAGGAACCCTTTGGAAATGGCTTGTAAAAATTTGCAAAGATTTGGAGATGCAAAATTGTGCCTAAGTTTTTTAGCAGTTGTAAAAATTCCATATTGTGCTAGATTTGTGAGCAATTCCACTGCCAATCCAGACATTATATTGCAGAGTATTTAATGGTGAGCTCTATAGGCAGGTAATCTGAGCACCTGGAATCTGTTGGCGGTAAAGAGGGTCATTCTGGTAAGGAAATGGGGGCAGATTTGGGATAACTGAGTTAGAGTTTGCAGCATCGTGCTGCGAGGTCTGCACCTGTATCCCTGAGCTCTTTCAAACACTGCACAGACTGACCCATCTGCGACACAGTGGTGCAGTGCTCCGATTGTTCGTTAGATGTCAGCAAAGCCAAAAAGTCACAGTAAGAAAAGGAGAAACATGTCAGTATCAAACATGCCTAATTTTTTCCCTTTCATAAACATTTGGGGATATCAGGAAAATCAAGTGAAAAAGAGGTAGCTATCAGGGATTTCTTACCGTGCTGTCTAAGGAAATGTGCTAGATGGGTTGCACATTTTATGATCACATCAGAGACAACAGAGGGAAATTGGTCTGTTCCTTTTTAAATAGAATATACCGAGGTTAACACTATAGACTAAAAAACCCACATATCTTAGTTATGGGTGTTATCCAATGTCTTTTCCATTGTAAAAATTATATTTTATTAAACAATTAAAATTGGTGCAATACACGTTAAAACGTGGTTTAAAAACGTTCTTTCCAGGTTTGCAGTTTCTGCATGAACCAGCAGGTGGTGGTATTGTTTCACAATGACAGTAAAAGGAACTGTGTGCTTTCTGAAACTTCTTTTCTGAGAGAGGTTGGCGTTTTTTTGAGACAGTGTCTTGTTTTGTAGTTGAGGCTGGCCTTGAACTCGCTATGTAGCCCAGGCTGTCCTGGAACTCACAGATCCTTGCGCCTCAGCCTCCTGAGTGTTGGCATTACTGGCCTGTGTTACCACCTCCAACTGCTGTTGATGGAATATTTCTGGGCTTTGTGAAAAAGTGGCATTTTTTTCACCACCATCATTCCTATTTTGTAAGGATTTTGCTAGACTGTTTAGTTGCTGCAGAACATTGAGAAGAATGCTAGTTAATAACTAATGATAATTGTCTGGTAGATACACCTTGCATTATTTTGATTTATTTTCTAGTTTGCAATAGAAAGGTTGCATATTTCTTATGTTACAGATTTAGTTGCTAGTAACCAAGAGTGAACAGTGAATATTACTCTATTTTAAATGTCAAAAAGGTATTTAAATTATTATGAATAAGAGAAGTTAGTCTTTAAAAAGCACAGAAAATGTACTCAAAATTCATACATCTCAAACTGTTGTCCAGGTTGTCTTTCTTTTGATTAATGTAAATTCTGATTATTGTAAATTCGGTGTATACTAAAAATATTATCTTTTAAATTTTTCTGGAATGGTGCTAGTCCCAGGGACTAGTGCTTTTTTTCTTTTTAGCTATTCATACTGTTTCCTTCAATGAAAATCTATAAAGCTGATCAAAATAGCTGGGCATGGTGACGCGCACCTGTAATCTCAGCATTTGGAAAGCAAAGGCAGGAGCATCCTGTGAATTTGGAGCCAGCCTGGGCTATGCAGTTTGTGCAATGGAGTGCTGGGCCAGGAGTTAGCTCAGCGGCACAAGCACCTGCCTGGAAAGCAGGTTGTGAGTTTGATTCCGATACAAAAAAAAAAAAAGTGAAATGCTATCTCAAAGATACTGATTAACATTAAACTATTTTAAAAAATTTGAATCTGAGAACACAATCTGTTTTATGCTTGGCATACTTGGATCAAAGGAAGATTTCAGTTGGATTTATAAATTTCAAAGCATTTTTGGACATTTTAAGTTAACTAGAAGATTAATATGCAGAATTGTGCCTAGTTTCTCCTCAAAAATTTAAAATCTATTTTCCTACACATGCCTTGAATTTATTCTTCTTTTCAGATGAATAGTATTCCATTACATATAGCTGCCACATTTTCTTTATCCATTTATCTGTCATTGGGCATACAGTCTGCTTTCAGGATTTAGTTATTATCAATTGTGCTGTTATAAACATTGGTACGCAGTGAAATAAATCATACTTATATAAGCTTAAATACCATATGCTATCTGTCACTTGAGTAAGGCGGAGTACAAAGGCCAACATAAAAGATGATTAGTAGGAGACCAGGGGATAGATGCCTTGCGGATGGGAAGAAGAAGTCGATGAAGCGGAGGAGGAGGGTGTGTGCAGAGGGGCAGGAGAAGGAGGAGTCAGGAGAACTAGGTTCTGCCATGGACAGCTCCGAAGACCCACAATGAAGGTAAACATTAAGGTCATAAACTTGAGCCAAGAATAATAACAACAAGGAGAATGAAAGTGGGGAAAGAGGAGGGTGGGAGAGAGGGAAGTGGGTGGGAAAAGGGGGCTAAGGAAAGGAAAGGAAAGAGCTGAGTGGGTGCAAAAGCCTACCCCCAAGATAAGCGTCCACTGCATGTACTGCATACATGTATTAATACAGTGAAACAAAGCAAAAACAATCCTTAATATTTAATTGAAAAAATAAAGCATAAGTTAAAAAATACAGTAAATCAATAAGTTGAAAACAGAGTAGAAGATAAAAGTATTGAGCTCCTGGAAACGTGTGTGTACTGACCCTTCACTTTCGCCAGGCATTATTTTAAGCTCCAAAAATGTGTGAGGGAGAGGAGAGAAAAAGAGACAGAGAGGGACCTCTGTTCATATTTATCCTCCCTAGCCTCATTGACTTTTGTAAATAGAAGTGTAAATAATCAACTGCCTGAAATCCTATTCTGTTTTTCGCCAGGTATTTTATTATGGAGCACTTCAGAGCCATAATACAGATATATAGAGCTGTGCAGCCTCCCGCCTGCCAAGCCAGTCATCAGTAAAGCTGAGGAGAGACGCCCTCCATAGAGGGTCTGCACCATGAACCCCGCGCTCCAGGGAGCCACGCCCACTTAACTGGGATGTCTCCTTGTGGGAGGGGTCAGGCTTCAACAAACCCACATAAGAACCCTAGGGTTGAGCAGCAGAGACTGATACTCAAAGAGGCATCAGTCACCTTGGGTGGAGGACCAAACCCTCCCTGTCTTGGTCACTTTTCTCTCATTGCTGGGACAAAACACCCAACACCCCAAATGAAGGAAGGAAAGGTTTATTTAGCTCACTGTTTGTGGAGGTTTCAGTCCATAATCAGATGGCTCCATCCAAGGCAGAGTAGCATGGCACCGGCTCAAGGCAGCAGCCAGCACAAAAAGCAGGGACCAAGCCTCCTTTCCTCCCTTATAAACAGGCCACCGCCTCACACACCAGGGTGAGTGTAGCACTCACAAAATCTCTGTGCCCTCCTCTTGCACTAGCTGAGGATATTTACAAACTAAGGATCCTGGCTCCCTGCTGAGTCTCTTAGTTAAACTTCTAAACTTCTCAAGTTGACACAATGTTTAAGTGTGTGCTTACTAAGTGACTTGCTTCTCCATTCAATCCCTATTTAATCAATATTTCTTAAGTGACTATACTGGTACTCTTTACTTGTTGACTATAGTTTTGTCCCACCTTAAATCCACCTTGTGATTTTCCATTAGGTCAATATTACCTAAATGACTATTTTTATAATTTTGTTAGATAAGTATAGTTTTGTCCCACCTTATAACCACCTGACCTCTTGGTTTTGTTCTATAAAAACTCCCTTGAGAAACAGGTTCCAGGCTGTCTACTTGGGACCCCCTTCTATACCTCTCAGACAGAAACTTTCTTTCTCCCGGTAAGTACTCTTGACATCTGTTGTTCCTAGAATTCATCCTCTGGTTTTAGAGAATGCAAACTCAGCATGTCAGACAGCTAGTGGACAGACTGGGAGTTAGATTTTCCTTATGTAATCTGGAGGTCATGCATCATGCCTCTATCACACGCCCCATATCACTACATCACCATGACTGTAAACCAGCGTCACGTATTGCCTAAAATCACCGTAATTTCAAGGAAAAGATAATATAATGTTTATAAATTTCATTGGCTGTATGATGGATTTTACTATATTACAAAAGAATAAACTGGATATAGATTAAATATTTTTCTCTACTATCTGTAAGTTGTCAAGAACCAATATGATTAAGGAAAAAAGTATAACAAACTACTGAATTTAATTTATTGATACAATTTTTATTTTGAAATATTTTTTTCAAGAATCTATAATTTAATAATCTGAAATACAATCACTTCCTAATATAAACTAGAAAGGAAAATGTTGATTTTCTTGGTTCTTATTTTCAACTCCTGTAATACCCAGGCTAAGGTAAGGGGAAAAACTGTGAAAACAAAAAATATTGGCTAGTTTTGAATATGCTGAATAATTTCATCCACTATTGGGTTGTTAAAGTAAAAAATGCATTAAAGTCCAACAGTCAAGGAAAATTTTATCCAAAGCTATTGAAGTAGAGAAGAGAGAGATAAGAATTCAGTCTGAAATTGACTCTTCTGAAACAGAAGTTGGAAAGATTTCTAAGAGGTGGGTTCAGAGAGACCTCTGTGTTTGCCATCTGTCCTTAACCAAATAAAAAGTAAACTTTCTCATGTCTTTAAGACAGTTGATGGTTTTACAACTTGAAGCAAGGAGCTCATCTGAGTTAGCCTTCCACCCTCTCAAAGAAACTGGATGAAGAGAGTACTATTTATCTTAATGATTTCATTTCAACAGGATAGATCTTGGATACTTTAGAGAGACATCCCTGGGTTGTAAAAACCAGCAGGAAGCTTTTAAACATATTTACATATTGAAAGAACAGACAGAAAGTGTAAGTAAAAGCTTTCTAAAGTAGATGCCCTAAGGGAGGTCAGGTTACTTATAGTTCGAAAGAGTTCATTCTAAAACATGGTCAAAGCCAGGCCCAGTGGTGCAAGCTTTTGGTTCCAGCTATTCCGAAGTCTGCAGTGGGAGGAGCTTGGTAACCCAGGAATTCTAGGCTAGCTGGGCAATGGAGCAAGACCTTCTCTTAAAATTTCTCTCTCTTCTCTCTCTCTCTTATAGGAATATCGTCATCTGTATACATGTATATATACATGCCACATACTCAAGCTGAGAGAAAAATGTCAAGGAAGTCTTTGTCAAGGGGTACAAATTCTCTTTCCAAATTTTCCTGAAGTTACTCTAAATTTTTATATCTCTATATATTATAACTTATGATTGCTTGGCATTTGATTTTGGATTTAAGGACTAAGGTTCACAAAAGTCCATCTTAAATTTGAGTCTGATTCATCCTAGTATTTTTAATTAAACAGCACATCTGTCAATGGATTTGTGGTTTTAATCAGATGAGCATAACAGAGCGATTAGTTACTAGAGACTGAAAAAGTAAGCCACAATGTCTTCAACAGACATTGATCTGGTTTTTATGCTTTTAAATTCTGATATAAGAGCAATCATACAAGACAACCCTGAACAGGGCAGCCTGAGATAACAAGGCTCAGACACACTAAAGTTAATTACCTACAGCAAATGGTTTGCATGTTACAACCAGAGACTGGGGCATAAGCACATTAAAACCACTATAATACGAGACATGAAATGAGATAAAAGAAATGAGGGCTGCAAATGTAATGCATGGACAGAAAGTCATACAGGAGATTAAGGAAATTACTGTGGTGTTTTATTCTAGTTAGAGTGACCTTCTCTGGCAATGTTTCATGAATCCAGAGATAATGGTGTACAGGTTCACTTCTGTTGTTGTTTTTCCTTTTTGTTTCTTTATTTTTTCATGTTTTTGACATTGCATAATTAGCTATGCAATGGCAAACAGAAACACAGAAATGTCACACAGGATTTAGAGGCAGATTTGTTCAGTGTCGATGGGCACTGACCTCAAGGAAAAAATGTCAGGCCTGGAAGGCCTGGGGAGGGAGGATTTTATGAAGTTGCTAAGGGGAAGTACAGAGGTAGAGTACTTGGCTGTCTTTGGTTCTACAAGTGTACATCACTTTTCTAAGAAACAGAAGTAATAGGCACTGTTACCTGGGCATTTCACAGAAACTGCCATATACTTGCTGGAGGGTGGGGAGACATTTTCTGCAAGAGCTACGTCACAGAGATCTAAGCTATGCCCATGAAACTGAAGAGGAGAGTTGTGACTCCTGACCTGAAGCAGAGAACAAAAGGAAGAATTTGGGGAATTTTATTGGGAAAAAGGTTCCAAGCCAGGTAGCCCATGAGGCCCTTTGTCAGAGGTAATTCATACAGCAAAGTCACAATATGGGTAAAATCTGGGTCGAACTACGTTCAACCCATAGGATTACAAGTACAGGTGCTTAGCTAGAATTATTGCAGTAGGGAAACAAGTCCTGTAGCAGGTACATGGGAAGGACAAAGGCATTTGGGGCAGGGCTGGGCCCAGATGCTCTGGTCACCCACCTGGGCACAGATGCCTGTCTGGACTGGCTTGACCAGTGGTGCTGATTTCAGTCTAATTGCCATTGCTGTTTAGTTCTTTGAGGAACCCTGGTGATCGCCTCTTCACCTTGAGGCCTGTCCTCCAGCGGCTCCTCCAGCCACGACTGTGATGTCTGCTTTTTGGGGGGCTGACTTCCTTGAGGGCCCAGTATGCTGTCTCCGGCAGTATATTAATTTCTTTTGCATATTAATTTCTATCTAACTTAGCTGCCTATAATAAAACTGTCAAGAATGACAATGCAGTGGGCTCTGCCTTCTCAGCTGAACCCAGCTGGTTTTCAACGTTGTCATTGTCAGTCACAAAACTTAGATTTATACATTAGTAAGGGTTCAGTTGATGCAGAGATATATCCGAGCATTTTATCAACTTTCAGTGAATTGTATGCATCAAGCGTGTTGCTCTTGTTAGGGAGATGTTTCTATTTTAGTGGAAAGTCATTTGCTTACTAATTCTCGCGCACAAATAACTATGAACAATAAGCTTAAGTATTCCTATGACATTTGAGCAGTGACTTCGGAGCTGGTAATGTTTGAGTGAGTTAGAAATATTACAGGCAGTCAGACAGGGCTAGGCGCTCAAGGGAGCCGGCACAAAGGACCCAAATGTCTTGTGATCTTAGAGGAGACAGGCACCTCCTGCTGTGGGCCAGATCTCAAGACAAAAGGCAGAGCAAATACACCCACATCCTAAGGATTGACAATCTAAACAGTTATCTATCACCCTGAGGAAGCCAAGAGTCACAATCCCAACCCCTATAGGAAGAAACACTTTTATTTAAAGCATGTCCACTTCCTACCTGACTCACTCTCCCATTTGTTCCGGATTTAATAATTTTATCTGAGCAATTAATCTTATGGTTGACCACAGTTCTGTGCCACTTTATGCCCACCTTGCCAGTTCTGATGTTTCCCCCACTTTGGAGCTGTCACACCTCATGGTTTTACACTATCACAGTCCTGGAAAAGACAATCTTTCGCAACCCACTCGGGACCCCTTCTGTCTCTCTCCCAGACAGAAGCTTTCTTTCTCTCAATAAATGTATTCTGCTCTTAAACTCCTAAAATTCATTGTTTGATTTTAGAGAACATGAACTCATACTGGACATGTAGAGGGTTGGAAGTTTCATTCCCCTATATCGGCAGGGAGAAATGAAACCTAATTTAGGCAGCATCTCAGATCTGTGTTCCTTCCTCTTAGATAAAATGATATGCCAGACTCATCTCCATTCTAATAAATTTGCACTTAATTCTTGGAAAGGACCAAGTATCTTTCTATTATTACAGAAGGGGCACAGACTGACATGAGTTTACCATGAATCTGTAAATTCATGAAGTATTTTTAGAGATTAGATACTGGTCCTGCAGCTCCCAGATTTCCCAAGTTCTTAGACGCAAGCCTAGTGTCACAGTAATCTTTTTCTTGGTGCATCTAGATTCCAAAAAGGGTTAACTGTTGTTCTTACTAATAGTAGATAAAAATTAAATGTTTCGTCTGTGAAACTTAACAGTTATTTGAAAAAAGCAATACACATAATTTGAATGAAAATTATCTTACTATTTCATTGTGAAATAATCACAATTACTAATGTTTAAACCAGTTGTATACAGTACAACAGAAACAGAACCACATTGGGTACTTCTATGGTCCTTTCTTATCCCCACTGGATTTTCACAAGGGATTCCTTTTTATCATGGTAACTGCTAAAAACCCAGATTTGCAAAGATATGACATTACTTTAAGGAACTGCACGATCAAATGTTAAGATAGAATTCCTCAAGCTAGCAGTTTACTTAAAGCCTAACAGATATCAAAAAACATTGTTTTCTAAAAATAATTTATATAGTCTGTATGAGTTTGTTACAGCACACTTCAGTGTGTAAGGACAAATACAAATTAAGGAAAGAAAAAAGAAAACACAAAAAAAGATTTCTCCAGTGTCCTTTTTCTTAGATGCTTTCTTTTTGAAAACCTGTAATTGTCTCTTTGAAAGAGGAGAGATATCTAAGTGCTTGCCAAAGCTAAATAAGGTCTTGCTCACTGAAGACCCAAGACTGCCTTTTTCAAAGACCCAGGAACAACCTCTTTGTAAGGTACATGAGAAAAAGAGCCTGGATCTCTGATCCCCCTTTCTGTGAGAAGGGAGAAGCCTATCTTCAGCAGATGTATTTGGTCTTATTTGTATAAAGCCATTAGCTAATACAATGGTCATTGTCATTACCAAGCAAATTTACGAAATTAAATCCTCAGGTAAGGAAGACCAACAGTGCTGGCAGGCTTTTTACTTTAGAACTACTTATGGTCTATCTTGAGGCATGCAGTAAGCTGGCTACATCTTACCACTTGTGCTATGAGGCACATCATATTCTGATTTTAATGTTTAATGATACAATTATTTTCTTTTTCTTTCTTTGTGGAGAGTTTTTTTTTCTGAGTCAGGAGATTCTCTCTCTCTCTCTCTCTCTCTCTCTCTCTCTCTCTCTCTCTATATATATATATATATATATATATATATATATATATATATTTTTTTTTTTTTTTTTTTTGTATTGGGGATCAATCAAACCCAGAACCTTGTGCTTCCCAGGCAGGGGCTTGTGCTGCTGAGCTATATCCCTGGCCCCTCTTTCTATGCTTTCTTTCATTTTTCTTGTCTTTTTAGTAATATTCCCCACAAGTGGTTTTGGATATATTTTGACAAAATAATCCTGTTTTAGGAAAAACAGTGTAAAGTTCAAAAAATAAATAACATGGAAATTTTAAAAATTTCCAGAAAAGCATCACCATAACCACAAAAATGGACAAGAAATTGAACATAATTATAATTATAATGGATTTCTTGGTTTAGAAATATTTGATAAAACTAATCATGTGAATATGTAACCAGAAGCTGTCCTCAGAAACCATGAGGGACAAAAGACTCTTCCCTCGTGTTGATACTGCATGTGATAATTTTCCTTCCTTCCTTCCTTCCTTCCTTCCTTCCTTCCTTCCTTCCTTCCTCCCTCCCTCCCTCCCTCCCTCCCTCCCTTCCTTCCTTCCTTCCTTCCTTCCTTCCTTCCTTCCTTTCTTTCTCCCTCCCTCCCTCTCTCCCTCTCTCTAATTTTTGTACCAGGGATTGATGTCATGACCTCACGCTTGCCAGGCAGGCTCTTATGCCACTGAATACTCAGATGAGGTTGGTAAGCAGTTGTGCAGAGGATAGGTGGAGTTTATTGCAAAGCAAAAATAAAACACATAGAGAATATGCCTTAGAGAAAGAAGGTGGGCAGTGCCGGGAGAGAAAGCAAACACTCCTACTGTGGAGTCTGAATATCAGTCATGTTACTTACCATCATTACTTTGTTTACCAAAGGTCTCTCTGCTTCTAGACATTTTTCTCAGAGACTACTTTAAAACATTTTTGTTCTTTGCAGATGGTGAGGTTTCCTTTCAAGTATACTTTAATCATGTAAGAAATTAACAAGAGGGAAAAAAGTCTAAATCAGGTCTCAGTTTAACTTGGGTGGGTTTGTTTTAAAAGAAGGTTGCTTTTACTTCCTTTTCTAAAGTGACTGGGTGAGCCAGGCGTGGTGGCTCACCCCTGTAACACCAGCACTGGGGAGGCTGAGGCAGGTGGATGGCCATGAGTTTGAGGCAAACCTGGGCTACACAGTGAGTTCAGGGGCAGCCTGAACTAAACAGTGAGATCTTGTCTCAAAAAACAAAACAAAACAAAACAAAATACCCCAAAAGACAAAACCAAACCAAACAAAACAAAGTCACTTGGTGTAGGTCGTGGCAAGTAGGAATGTTGAATACTGTGTTTTGAAGATAAATGGTCCTAAAATTTTGGCTACATTTGTCATCTTGTGACTTCTAGCATGGTGATGTATGATGTATGCCCTCCCTTACTGTGTCACTGTGTTGGAAGGGGATCTTTTTTTTTTAACCCAAGACCTACTAAATTATAAACATGTTATAGGTCTTTGTTCTTAGATGAATTATAACTTGAAATGCATGTGATTTGATTCCTCTGTGTGCTTCAGGTCGCTAGTGTCTAACTAAATACCTGCCTACAAAAGAGAGGTTGGAGAAACATTATTATAGCAGATAGATTAGTGCAGGGTGAGCTAGAATGCAAGACTTAATATTTTCAATTTTTGTCTGGGGGAGCCAGTAAGTAACAGCTAAAACACAGAAGCAAAAATCAGACAAAATACATTATTTGGTAAAAGAAAATTTAAAAAATAGACCTAAATAAATAAATAAGTAGATGTTCTCCTCTGGTCTTTAGAATAGTTTTTGAGTATGAAAGCAGGCTAAAGATGTATTTGTTAGTGGATATTGTTTTTGTTTTTTTAACTTTCAGAAATACTTATTTTAAAATATTTGGACATTTTATTTAGACAAAGATTAAAGTTAAATCTTTTTGATTTATAGAGCAAAGCATCTATAATTTTAGGAAAAAAAAACTGACTTTGGAGGGGTTTTGTGGATTTTTCAGAGGAGTGTCTAAGATTTTCATTACAGTTTTCCTGAGTTTGATGTACCTTTCATAACATATTCTCTTTTGTTGTACTGTTCCCATGTGCTTATGAAAATAACACCCAGAAATCGATAGATCTCAAAGTGAAACATAAAGTTGAAAGACTTTATCCAAAATGTCAGAATGTGGGATCTATGATTTCTGTGAAAATTTGGAACCCAGTATGTCTTCACTTTACATGATGCCAAAATAATCAACTCAAAAGGGAAGACTTTGATCAGTTAAGAGAATGCACAAAATCTTTGGATTCATTGCCACATTTTTTTGCTTCATCTTTTAGAAACAATCTCAGTGCTTCCTACCATTAATACAAAAGCTTTTATTACTTATTTATTTATTGTACCAGGAATAAACTCTCAATCTTGTGCTTGCCAGGCAGGCATCTGTGCCACTGGGTTACATCCCCAGCTACAAAACCTTTTAAAAATAAATTTCTTATGGAATGATTAAATATAAATCTCAGCTACACTATATACATATCATGAAAGGAGCAAACTTCTGAAATTAAAAGCATTTTCTTAACTGTAGTAATAGAAATATGTGAGAAAAGGGAGCAGAATACTTCAGTTTAATGCTCAGAAGCACAACTTTAACTGATTGAAAACTGAACACTTGCACTTTAGGAATTAAAGCAATCTGGAGTTGGCTAGCAAAACCCTGGGGCTTGGGATTTAGCTCAGTGGTGTAAGCACATGCTTGGCAAGCATGAGGTCATGAGTTTGATTTCTGGTACCAAAAAAAAAAAAAAAAAGAAATGAAAAAAGAAAAATCCTATGGTTCTGTCCCAAGGATAAATTTTAGGTCAGCATACCTTAAGAATTATTTGTTCCATATTATTTTGTTAGTCAGAAGCTTGTGAATAAGTTATAGTAAATATCCTGAAAAAATAGTCATTGTTTCTCTGTTAGTAATAAACCGTTTTAAACTAAAAGTGTAAGAATAAGAAGTAATCCATTGAAATAAGTAGAGTTTATTTAATATCTGTATATCAGATACATTACCATTAAACTAATGGGGAAAAAGCTCATTATGCTGGTGGGCTGTTACTATGAGCAATGCTGAGCCTGAAGGATTTCTCTGTCTTTATGACAATTTTCTTTCTTGCCACTCACACATTTTTGGTATAGTGTAATTATCTTTTTTTTTTCCAGACGAGAAACTGCCACATACCCAGACCTGAAGTACAACACTGAGTAAAGAATGATGGTGGCTAACTATATCAATTTTATTTCAGGTCATTCCTGAAATAAAAGGACGTAGCAAGTCATATGGACCCCCAGACTGTGCTGTAAGACATACAGTTACAAGCACAGTAACTAAGATATTCTAAACCAAGTTTGCACAAAACACCTTGTCTATAAGGAGATTTAAATTTTTTCTAATCACTGATTCTTCTTGTGTGTGTGAGTATGTGTTGCAAGGACATTTAATACATACACTTGGCAAATTTCAAGAATACAGGACAGCATTTGCTGTTATTTACACTGCTGTACACAAAGTCTCTAGAATTCATTTCACCCTGCGTAACTGAATCTGGACCTGTGGATCACCACACTATTTCCCCTTTCTCCAGACCTTAAAATCACCATTCTACTCTCTGCTTCTTTGATTTTTTTTTGAGACAGGGTCTTGCTATGTATTTCAGACTTATTTTAAATTCACTTTGTAACCCAGGTTGGCATCAAACTCGTGATGATCCTGTTGCCTCAGCCTCCCAAGTGCTGGAATTACAGGTGTGTGTCACCACACTCAGCCTTTATCTCTATTTGAATTGACTTGTGCATATTAATTGGGATGAGAGTCCAGTTCCAGTTTTATTTCTGAGCTCTCTATTCTGTTTCATTGATCTATTTGTCAACTTTTAACTGTCATATTGTTGATTACTGTAGCTTCATAATATATTTTGAAGTAAGAGTGATGCCTGCTCCTTTGTTCTAATTAACGATTGTACTGACTAAAGTCTCTTGTTGTCCCATATAAATTTTAAGTTCTAAAAGAAATCTGTGAGGACAACATTGTGATGTTGATAGGAATTGCATTAAATCTACATATAACTGGGTTTTGGGGTGCTGGAGTATCCTTCTTGGAGGTTGTTTCTAGGTTCTTTCTGTCCTGAGCAAAGAATTGATCAAGACAAGTGCAACAGTAGCAATATTTCATTACAGATAGAAAAGGAAATAAGATTTGCAGAAGAGTTTGCCCCTCAAAGTAGGAAAAGAAGTACATCCTGTACTGTGAGGCTGGGCTACCCTGCAACAGATAACACAGTAGCAAAAATTCAATGTTGATGGTTTTTTTTTGTGTTACTTGCTCCTCAGGCTGATGTCAGGTGCAGGGCATCCTACTGAAAATCTGCTTGCTTTCTCAAAGTCCAGGTGTGGGGATTTGGGAATTGTTCTGTGCTGTTGTAATTAGCTGTTGTAATTAACAGGTCACACCTACTTCCCCAGCCATCTCTGCTATACCCTAATCTTCTGTCTCAGTCGGGGCTTTCTACAGTATTAGTTCCTCTAATTCACTATCATATGGTATCTTTCCATTTGTCTGTGTCTTTGAATTCTCTTCATCAACGCTTTCTGATTTTCACTTCTTGGACTAAACATATATTACTATTTCTGTGACTATGATGAAAAAGATTATTTCTAAATTTCTCTAGGTTTTTTTTTGCATAGAAAAACTACCCTTTAATTTTATTTAATTGGTTTATTATTCTTAACTTGATTTTTATTCTAGAAGACAGTCTGTTTAGCTTTTAGACTTTTCTAAATACATGATAATGTCAATTGAAAACAAAAATGTTTTTCCTCCTTTGTGATTTCAATGAATTTTTTTATTTTAAAGAAGAAACTTTAAAAATAATGATGCAAATTTCAAAACAACATAATAGGAGAGTAACTATGGCTAATGTGTTGTGTATTGTTATCTTCAAGTAGTTGCTCAGATTATAAGATACAGCCAAAAAATTGATTAAACAATATGAGCACAAACCTTTCTTTTCAATGAGCTAAGACCAATTGGTAATATGGCTATCTTAACTATCTTGCGTGTGTGTATATATATATATTTTTTTTCTTCCTTTTCCCATTCTTCTTTTCACCTTTCTCCTATTTCAGTTTCTCTTTCCCTTTGAACAGTTTCTTTCCATTACATGGTATCTACTGTATATGTTGGATCTTATTTGTTCTTTCAGCTTCTCACAGTAGGGAGAAAATACTATGTTCACATATATGTGTCTAATTTGTTTCATGTATTTATTTACTTATTTTTTGGTACTGGGGGTCCAACCTACAACCTCGCACTTGCCAGACAGGTGCTTATGCTGCTGAGCTAAATCCCCAGCTATTTCACTTATGAGTATGGTCTCATTTATCTATAAGTCTCAAGTTTATCTTTCTTTATGGATGAGTAACACCCCACTGTATAAAAATATCACATCTGTTTTTATCCATTCCTCAACTGATAAGCATTTGGATTGTTTCCAAAATTTAGTTATTACAAATTGTGCACATATATTGCACAATATTTAACTAATATAATCATAGGTGCACATATATTGCTGTGGTATGTTTTTAATACTTCTGGGAAGATACCCAGAAGGGAAATAGCTAGGTCAAATAGAACCACGAATCCCAGTTTCTTTTGAGGACCCTCCACACTGATTTCCACAGTGATTGTACTGTAAGAGACCAATTTGAGCAACTCCACTCAAATACAGAACAATTACTGCAATATTGATTATATCAAGGCTTGTTCCTATCTACTGATATGTACAGAGCTGACTATGGTATTTCCTTCTCTCTTTAATTGGTTTTAAGCATTGTAAATAAGATTAGCTGAGGTACTGGTATGTAATCTCTACAGCCATCATACAGTCTCCTGTTTATTCATATAGTGCTTTTGGTAAAATATACAAACACAGTGGGATGGCTGTGCCAAGTCAGCTCCAAGAATGTCAACTGGGTATGAGCCTCAAAATAAAGAGGCTATGAGTTGCCAGTGCACAAAAGTTTACATATCAGAAACTGAAGCAACAACCTCCAAAAACTATTCAATTTCTACCTTAATTGAATTATGCAGATTGATCCTTCTCCATGTCATTCTCCATGCATTTTGTGAAGATATTTTTCTCCTTTCCTGGCTAGCCAGCTCAAGTTACTCATGTAGTTCCCATCATCCTCACTGCCACTCATCCTGGAGCCATCTCCTTCATAAGATAATAAATTCTGGGAGAGGCTTTGGATCAGGGACCTTGTCTGCATATCCTCATGGGAACTGGGCTTAGTACCCGTTGGTTGCCTTTAACTTTGAATATGTCTTGGTGTCTTTACTCTCACCATTGCGGGTGGTACATTGGAATTAACTTGGGATTTCAATAACATTTCAGTGGGATTATAAATATAACTTTTTGTATAAATAGGGAAGACCAAAAAGGGATTACAACACTTGGATTATAGGGCAGAAGAAAACAAGAAGGCAACAAGAAGCAAGCCCTCCCTGCAAATCGGCACCATGTGCAGGCTGTTCAGGGGAAAGCCAGACCCTAGCCTTTTCCTGTGAGTCAGTGCCATTCATGGACTGTGGGGGAAGAGAACAAGAAGTCACCAAGAAACAAGCCCTCCCTGCAAATCAGCACCATGTATGGGCAGCTGAGGGACAGTCAGATACCAGCCCCTTCTGTTGTGAAGATTGGGAAACAAGAAGAGCCAACCAACCCAAGCCCCTGCCATAAGTGACTGGCTAATCTGAAGAAACGCAGGCTATGACGATGGCTATTGAGGTGGAATACAATTTAATGCTTGTAGGGTTTGGCATTCCACTGATTTTGCAGGTTTAAAGACCGTGGTCTGATCTTCTGTTTAGAGGATGGTAATATGCAATGTAGCATCTGTGGGGGATCTCCTTCCAAGGGTGGTGGCTACTGTTGATTTCCTATTGCCTTGTTTTGAAGTGCTGTATCATTTTCATTTTGTTGGGTTGGGTTTTGTTCTGTTTTGTTTTGGTTTTATTATATCCAATGACATGGGTAGATATTTCAAAGATAACAAAATCCATTATGGTAGCCATTTTGGATTTATTATTATCTTATTTTGAAGTCCTTTATTGCATCCATTATTTTGCTTTTATTGATTCTATTCTGTTCTGTGTTGTTTTGATTTTTACTATTACAGAAGGTATCTGAAGCTATTTTGAAGACAACAGGTGACATTGTGATAACCATAGTTGACTTCCTATTGTTTGGAAGTTCTGCATCACTTGTACTTGTTTGTTTTGATTGGCTTTGTTCTGTTTTGTTTTGCTTGGTGTTATTTTATTTAAAATAAAAAACAATTTGGATTTTAGTACTCTATATTTAGGATTACAATAGTTGCACCAGTCTACACCCATCAACAATGGAGAAGGATCCCTTTCTCTTGATGACAACCATTCTTTCTGGTGTGAGATGAAATCTCAGTGTTGTTTTAATATGAATTATTAATGATGTTGAAATTTTTTCCCATATATTTATTTTCTTTTTTCATTTCTTCGATTGAGAAGTGCCTATTCATCTTATGTGCCTATTTTTGGATTGAGACTTTAAATTTGGGGGTCTGATTTTTTTAATGCTTTATATGTTTTAGATATAAGTCCTTTGTCCAAGGGACAACTGGCTATATTTTCCTAATCTGTGCATTTTCCTTTCTCTCTGTTGGTGATTTCTTTTGTGGTGCAAAAGCTTTTAAATAAGGTTAGATCACATTCAAGAAGTTCCTGCCTATGACTATGTCTCCAAGATTTCTAGTTATTTTCTCTTCCATCTTCTGTTCTGTTCTACTGCTCCTCAGGTCTGTTGTTTTGGCAATACCATGCTGATTTTATCACAGTAGCTTTGTAGTATAATTTCAAGTCTGAATTGTGATGTCACCTGACTTGCCTTTGTTACCCAGAATTGCCTTTGCTATTGTATGTCTCTTCTGGTTTGAAATGAGTTTTAGGAGTGTTTTCTCTATTACATAAAATAATGGTGTTTTGATTGGAATTGCATTAAATCTGTATAATTTGTACAATAATTTTGTGAGTATGGTCATTTCACTATGTTGATTCTTCCTATCCATAAGCAAGGGGTATCTTTCCATTTTCTGATATCTACTTCAATCTCCCTTTTCAGAGTACTGTAATTTTCAGTGTATAGATCTTTTACTACCTTTGTTAGATTGAATTCCTAAATATTTCATTGATTTGGATGCTATTGTAAATGGTGAGACTTCCCTAATTTATCTCTCTGTGTTTCTTATGTACAAGAATGCTATTGTTTTTGAATGTTGACTTTGTATGCAGTCACACTATTGAATTTGGTTGTTAAATCCAGAAGTCTTTTAGTGGACATTTTGGGGTCTTCTATGTAGAGTAGCATGCCATTCACAAATGATGATAATTTAACCTCTTCCTTTCCTATCCTTATTCCTTTAATTTCTTTCTCTTGTCTAATTGCTCTGACTAATGTTTCCAGAGCTATATTGGAGAGGAGTGGTGATTATAGAAATACTTATCTTGTTCCTGATTTTAGAGTGAAAGCTTTAAGTGTGATGTTAGCTGTTGGATTGTCATATATGGCCTTTATCAGATTGAAAGATCATCTATTCCAATTTTCTGTAGGGTTTAATCATGAAAGGGTGCTGGAATTTGTCAAATGCTTTTTCTGCATCTATTGAGATGATCATGTGATTTTTCCCTTTGGCCTTGTTAATATGGTGTATTACATTTATTGATTGACATATGTTGAACTATCCCTTTATCCTTGGGAGGAATCCTACTTTGTCATGATGTATAATCTAAATGATGATTTGCTGCATTCTGTTTGGCAGTACCTTATTAAGAATTTTTGCATCTATGTTCATTAAGAATATTGGTCTGTAGTTTTATTTTCTGGTTGAGTCCATCTCTGGTTTAGGTATCAGAATAATTCTTTTTTCAGGAATGGTTTTGGCTGTATTGCTTCTCTTTCAATTTCATTAAAGAGTTTCAACATTAGTGGCATTAGGTCTTCACTAAATTTTTTCATAGAATTCAACAGCTAACCCATTTGGGCCTGGGCTTTTCTTCATTGGTAGGTTTTTAAATTACATTTCCAACTTCATTGACTGGTATTGGGCTACATAGAATGTTTATTTCTTCTTGATTCAGTTTTGGTAATTTGTATGTGTCCAGAAATCTTTCCATTTCTGCAGTGTTTTCCATCTTATTAGAGTACATGTTTTTGATGGAGGTATTGATCATTTGGATTTAAACAGGATCTATTGTGATATCATCCTTTTTATTCCTAATTGGTTGAGTCTTTTATCCCCTCCTTTTGATATATTTGGCTAGAGATTTATCAATTTTAATCTTTAATCTTTCAAAGAATCAATTTGATTCATTCTTTGTAATATCTTCTTAGTCTCAATTGCATTAATTTCTATTCTGATCATTGTAATTTACTCTCTTGCATGAGCTTTGAGTTTGATTTGTTCTTTATTTTTTAGAAGTTTGATTTTGAATATTAAATTGTTTATTTGAGCTCATTCTATTTTCCTTATAAACTTAGAGTTTACCACTCTAAATTTCCCTCATGCCACTGGTTTCATTGCATCCCATGGTATGTTGCATCAGCATTTTTCTTTAATTGTAGATACTGTTTAATTTCTTCTTTAATTTTCTCTGTAACTCAGTGGTTGTTCACGAGGGTGTCATTCAATTTCTATGTGTTTATGTAGTTTTGTGGTTTCTTTTGCCATTGATTTCCATTTTCATTTCATGCTGCCAGATAATATGTATGGAATAATTCCAGTTCCTTTACATTTATTTCAACATGGCCTATGGGCTAATATGTCATCTATTTAGGAGGGTGTCCCAGGGGCAGCTGAGAAGAATATATATTCTAATGTGGAATAGAAAACTCTGTAGGTATCTACTAATCCATTTGTTCACAGTTTTGTTTTAATTCTGATATTTCTTTGTTGAAATTTTGTCTGGTTGATCTATCTAAATGTGAGAGTGGGGTGTTAATGTCCCCCATTACAGTTGTGTTAGTGCTTATTTGATTTTTCATGTTCATTAATATTTGTTTTATATAGTTGTGTGCCCCAGAGTTTGGCACATATGTATTTATGATTGTTATTTTTTCTTCCTGGAGTCTTCTCTTAACACGTACGTAGTGTTTCTCTTTTATCAGTCCTGGTTTGAAGTTCACATTCTCTGTGAATGGAATAGCTATACCTGCTTTTTTCTGGGATCCTGCCACATGGAGTATTATTTTTTATTCTTTGATTTTCAGTCTATGAAATTTTTTTGAGTTAAATGTGTTTCTTGAATTCAGCATATTATTGGATCATGCTTATTTATCCATTTTCCCAGTCTTGTTCTTTTGACTGGTGGGCTGAGTCTTCTTAGTCTGCTTATGTTGATGGTTACAGCTGATATGTATTGGCTTAGTTTTTCCATGTTATTTCCCTGTTGTTGGTTTCCTGTCTTCTCCCTGTGTTTAATTGCTTGCCTTGTTTGGTGGTTTCTTTCTATTCATGTTCTTGTGGCTGTGGTCTTCATTTTCTTTTTCTAATTAGTTTCAGAGCATTCATAAGAACTGCTTTGTTGGTCATGAATTTACTCAGGTGTTGTTTGTCATGGAAGTATCCTATTTCTTTATCGACTTTAAAAGATAGTTTTGCAGGGTACATCAATTGGAGTTTCTGTTCTTTTAGGACCTGAAACACCTCACTCAAAGATCTCCTTGATTTGAAGTTTTGTGTTGAGAAGTCTGCTGTGATTCCGATGGGCTTTCCTTTATAGATAATTTGTTTCTTTTCTTTAACAACTTTTAGTGTTTTTTTCTTATACTGAATTTCTGGAATATTGATTATTATATACATTGGTGTAGATTTATTTTGGTCAGGGTTATTTGGAGTTTTGTATACTTTGTTTACATGTCAAGTTCTTTATTTACCCTTGGGAGTTTTTAGCATTATTTCTGTGAAGGGTTTTTTTAAATGACATCTGTGAAGTCTCCAACTTTCTCCGTGATCCAATCAATCTTATGATATTGCTCTTTGCTTCATCTTATAGCTGTTATATTGATTTTTCATGATCTCTATTTTTAAGATATTTTTCTTTTCATTATCATTATCTGCCATTCTGGCTTCAAGATCCGATACTATGTCATCTCCTTCATTCCATCTGTTGCATATGCTTTCAGTGGAGGTTTTAATCTCTTGGATTTCTGTTTGAATTTATTTCATGGATTATATTTCTTTCATATGTTGGGTATTTGCAGTTTCCGTCATTTTCCTAAGCTCATCTATTTTTTTTTATTTATGTCTACTCTAATATAGATTTTAAGCATCATTTATTTTTGTGCCTGAGAGATTTTCTCTACAGCCTTTTCCACTTGTTTTTTCACTTCTGTTGCTATCATTTCAGGAAGCTTCTCTATTTGACTTCCAATGCCATCTATCTCACTGTGCTCCAGGTTTGTCCCGGGAAGACTGGAGGCCTGGGGTGGTATTTGGCTCAGCACACAGTCCTTTTGTACTGGACTGTGGTGATGATTATGACCCCATACAATCACAGTGTTATCATGGAAGGGAGAAAAACTGGTTATAACATGTATGACATCCTGGCTAAATTAGTACAGCTAGTAATAGCAATAATTTCAAGTACAGTTTAGCTACTGACAAACTATGGTAACTAGTAACTGATGCCTTTAACCACAGGAGCAAATTCCAAAGTTATAGATCAAATTCTTCTGCTGCTAGCATTACCCCATTCAAGCTGTCAACTACAGGACCACAGACTCTTGTTTCCAATAAGAAACCAGTATTTGATCTCAAAGCAAGTTTGTCTCATCCCTTCAACTATGAGTCACACAAAGGTAAGATGAAACCATGAGGTTAATTTAAAGAAAATAATTCTCTGAATTAACATGTAAGCAGAATGAGTTTCCATCAGAAAACTTACAAGCAATCTCTTCTCCAGACCAGGGAAGAATAATGGAAGAAACACAAGCAAGAATAGAAGGAGAAGAAAGCGGAGGCTCTGGAAGCTCAAAAGGGGCCTCATTATTGTTAAAGATAAATAATTTTTAACTGCTGTAAACATTACCTCATTCTGAATTCACTTTCCGTCTATAAATACTTCTACACTATCCATCCTGTTTCTCTGAAGATAACTTTTGTTCATTATCTGTTTAATGTCTGTAAGCTCATGTCCCGCAGCTCTCAAAGGTATAAACACCTTAAAGTTCATAAATTCTTTGGAATGGTTTTAAACTAAGTTTTTGTACAGCTCAATTTTCTGGTGAGACTCATCCCAGATTCTTAACCTGTGAAGTCAATGTCTTTCTTCTTGCTGGTGCTAATGTTAAAAGACTGACAGTCTTCTTTCATCCAAGAGCATTTACCCAGGGGCACTGAGTTGTACTACAAGTTTTAACAGAATCTGCACAAGAAAAAGTGAATGGGGAAAGCTGGGGTTGGATGTCCACTCTTTCATCTTCTACAGAAGCCGCTAATCTCAATGAGCTGGCCCCATGGTTTGGTGATGGCATCAATATTTTGCCTGTGTGGAAAATGTTTTGTTTACACATATAAGCACCTATGTGAATCTTTATGTAACTGCTATTTGTTAGTTGCTCTATTCTTAAAAATAAAAATCTACAACAAAACCAAACATATGCTATGGGACTTGTATGCAGTTGTTTTCCCCTTAGTGGAGTGATTTTACCTCACTATGAGGAACAGAGAGGGTAAGAAGTGCAGAGGAAAAACTAAAGCGATGAATGTGCTCAAATAATAGAATCAAGGCTGAAGGTCAAAGAATGATTGCCTGAGTTTTGGGAAACTGGAGGACACAAACTGGAGAGAAAGAATGAAAGAGAAATTGAAGGAGTAATCAGAAAGGAAAGAGGCAGTGTTTACTCATTTGAAAGCATAAATTCAAGAGGTAGTTGAGGAAAGAGAGAAAGAAGATCAGTAGAAGAAAACAAAAAAGAAAGTTAAGAAACCTAAACAGTGCAAAAAAAGGAAGAAAAAAAAAAGGAAAAAAAAAACAACAAAAAACATACCCCAAATAAAAATAACCACAAAATACAAAGCAAAGCAAGACAAAATCCAACCAGACAGGGAAAGGACAGCCAATCAGACAAACAAGGGAGAATAAGATGGTAAAATACCTTTGGTGCTCACAGTTCTGTGATAGTGTCCGCGTCAGACCCCAGAAATGTGCTGTGTACTCCGGCCAGGCCTGCCGTGGGAACTGTGCTGGGTGTGGAGCTGATCTTGGCTTTGGGATGTGGGGACGGGGCTGGTCTATTGGTGGAGTTCTCCAGAGCCCAACTGCTGGCTCCTCACTGCTGTTTCAGACGCTTCCATATTTCTGATCTCACTGATTACTCCACTTGCTAAAGATGTATGTGTACCCCACTTTTTTTTACTCCATGAATTTTATTTCTTTTTCTGTCTAATTACCCTGCCTAAGACCTCCCATGATACGTTGAAAAGTGGCAAGGACAAAGTATACTTGCCTAGTATTGGATCTTAAAGGGAAGCTTTCAGTTTTTCCTGTTGACTATTATTCTACCTGTCAGCTTTTTACATATGGCTTCTGTTTTGTTGTTATTGAGACAGAGTCTTGATATGTAGTCCAAGCTGTCCTCAAATTCTTGATAATCCTCCTGTCTTCGCCTCCCAAGTGCTAGGATTATAGACATGTACCACCACACATGGCTGCCAATTTATGGTTTCTATATTTAGTGAAGCAAATTCCTTCAGTGTCCATTTTACTGGGTTTTAATCTTGAATTAAATGTTGAACTCTGTCAAATGCTTTTGATATTTTTGTATGTATGTATTTTGAAATAAGCTCTCACTGTATAATCATGACTGGACTTGACTCATTATATAGCCCAGGTTAGCCTTGAACTTTTGGTGGCACTCTTGTCTCAGCCTCCCACGCACTGGGATGACAGGCCTATGCCACTACTATAGGCAGCTAAGTTAGACAAAAATTTATATCCAGTCAGAAAGGGAATGGACTATCAAGGAAGGCAGTGAAAAAGATGAGAACACTTCAGAACTGACTGGAAGTGCATCTGAAGAAGACAAGACCTCAAGATTAAAGTCACAATGGACATAGTTGCATACTTCCCTAAAGGATGAATAGGATTTTGAGATTACACTGTAATCAGTATCACCCTTTTGGGATTTACAATAGAGCTAGACCATTATCTAGCAAAGATGGGCCATCCTCTCCCACCAAGACTAAGGCTAAGGCTAAGGCTAAGGCTAAGGCTAAGGCTGGGACTAAAACTACTAGGGCCACTAAGACTAAGAATAAAAATAAGACAAAGACTATAGGTTATCAGCCAAGGTTAATGATACCTTCCATATGCCCTTGTTACCCGCTTTGCTTCCTTATTCGATCAATATTACTTAAATGGCTATACATGTAATCTTATTGATTGATTTAGTTTGACCCACATTGTATCTGTCTTGTGACGAGGCCCTATAAAACATTCTTGTTTGTATTATACTTTTATAATATAACATACTGTTATATTATCTAGTAATATGCATTTGAAGGATATTTTAGTTTAGTAGTTTTGTTTTTCAAATATGCCTAAAGAAAATACTGCCTGAAAAAAAATTTATGCTTATTTATAAGTGGAAATATTCAAATGTTATCAAGTATTGGAAAACATGCATTTGCTTATCATGGAAATGTAAACTATTATATTACAGAATATATTTTTAAGAATAATTAATTAATTAATCTTTATTTTTTTGTTTATTTATTTATGTCTTTTTGAGATAGGGTTTCACTATGCAGTTCAGACTGACCTTGAACTCACTTTGTAGCCCAGGTTGGCCTCAAACTTGCAGTAATCCTCCTGTCTCAGCCACCTGAGTGCTATACTACAAAATATATTACAGAAGATATATAATTCTTACAAAGTATATAAGAAGGTTAATTTATTCCTTACTTTATCCTGATGGAACAGCTGGTGAGCTTGAGATTTAATTTCTTTAACAAATTATCTACTAAATTAACAGTTCTATGGTGAATTGCCTATGTTTTTAAGTCACTGGGTTTCCTGAATACTTGAATGGAATTAGCAGTCATGGATCCATCCTGGACTCCAAACAAACAGGATAGCTATAGTGTGTCTTTGCACCTGATTTCTGCCTTGGAACTTTCACTACGATGTTCTAGCTTGGAATCAGGGTTGGATCAATAACCTATAAGACTTTCTTGGGGAGATGAGCTCAGCAGCACCCCACTTGGGACCCCTCCTGTCTGTTAGAAGTCATTCCCATTCCCTGTTCGTGTTCCCCAATAAACCTTTCCTACTCTTAGCTTGCTTTGGGATTCTTTCTTCAATTTTGTGGGAACAAACTTGGAACACCTGACATCTAGCAGGTTGGGAGTTCTATCTCTCCTACATCACCACGACACTGGCTTGTCAAATGCTTTTTCTACATCAATGGTGATGATTTTTTTTCTTTCATTTTGTTAACATAGTATAGAAGTCATTGATTTACACATGTAAAACTATCCTTATATTCCAGGGATAAACTGCACTTAGTCATATGATCTTTTTTTTTATTTATTTATTTCATGAGACAGGGTCTTACTAGGTAGTGCAGGTTGGCTTTGAACTTGTGGTGATCATCCTAGCTCAGCCCCCCAAGTGCTGGGATTACAGATGTACAGCATTAGGTCCAGCTGTTGTACAATCCTTTGAATGTGCTTTTATTTTTATGGAGGATTTACACATATGGTCATCAGGGAAAATGGCTTGCAGTTTCTTGTTGTCCTTGTCTGGTTTTGGTATCAAGTAATGCTGACCCTTTAAAATTAATTTGGGAATATTCTTCTTGTATTTTGGCAGAAGTGAAAAAGGCTGGTACAAATCCTTTGAATGTTGGGTGGAGTTCAGTTTTAATGTAATTTTAATATGAAGTTTTCTAGGAGTCTTTTGATCACTGATTAATTTTTTAAATGTTTATTAATTTTTTTGTAGATAATGCTATAAGTAATACTGAAAGCTGGTACAAAACATGTGGGAATCCTTATGATTTAAAAAATCAACCATGAAATTACAGATTCTTGGTCACAAAAGTATAGAAAATGAGTCCCCCATTCAACCAGTTCCTATTGCTGTGATAAGCAGAAACACTGAAGTAACACCTGGGATTTGGAGGCAGATTTATTAACATTGATGAGCACTGATTAGGTTCATTCAAAAAAAAAAAATCAGGCCCTGATCTCTGGTGGTCTAGGACCTCTATGGGATAAGCAAGCAGGAAATACAGAAGCAGAATGGCTTGTAAGTTAGGGAATGACTTATACAATGTGCGTCACAGTGTCCAGCTATGCATCACAGTGTCCAGCTATGCATCACAGTGATGAGCTATGCATCACAGTGACCAGCTACGCATCACAGTGACCAGCTATGCATCACAGTGTCCAGCTATGCATCACAGTG